>LS056713.1:0-11849 GCA_900241095.1 Acartia tonsa
TTTTAAAAACGGCAACCTTGAATTATTAGATTACCCGTAGCAGATGAAAATGTGGAGAAACTTATTGCCCAGTTCTCTAATACCCATGACAAAGATCTTATGCTGCAGAAAATAAAGGTTAGCTCAACCATTTCATTGTGGGAACCTCTTTTCTAGTATAGCTTGAAAACTGCCGATTAATATACGCTAGATTAAAACTGGTTCGTATCACCTAAGACATCAGAAACGGCTAGACTAATCGTTCAATAATTATCAGGGAAGTTTTATGTATTTTCAGGGTAGATTATGGCTATTTGCAGGGTGTGGGGGGGGGGGAGGTATAGCTGCGGGAAAAAAATAAACCTAATGCCTAAACACCCTGTTACTTTTGTTTAAGGAAGATTGCTATTTTGTATACAAAGTAGCTTGGTGTCTGTCTGTCTGTCCGTCTGTCTGAAGCTTAAGATCTTGGTAACCACTGAACCGTCCGTCCGTCTGTCTGTCCGTCCCTTAAGATCTCGGTAACCACTGAACCAGTTAGATTTTACTCTTCAAGGAATGTACCTACTGGTGCTTTACTGGTTTTAGGCTATTTTCTTGGTGGATGGGACACCCACAACCCCCCCAAAAACAAAAAAAATACCCCACTATTTTTTTCTAGACAATTCATTTAAGATTAATACAAAATCAATGGTCGTAGCACCAGAAGTACTTAATATTTTTTTAATTTACCTCTTGGAGCAAATCCCCTAGAGGCTAGGGGCTAGTTATGTATATATTTAAAAATTTTGAATTCAGGATTATTTTGGCTCTAAGTCAACCAATGGCGCTAATGACAATGGATCAAGTACCTCTGTTACAGCAACTAAGCTTATGAATTTTTTGAAAATTCAACTCAGGCAAATTGAAAATAGATATAATTAAAATCTAAAAACTAATAAAACTAAGCAGTACGATGTCTATCGGTTAGTCTGAAGCTCCTAACTGCTTAACCAATAAGGATATACTTTTCAAGAAATATACATAGTGATGGGATGGTTTTTAGCTATTTGCTTTGGCTATGGAACATCCCTCTCAAAAACAATGATGGAGATATCTTGTTATGATGCTTTTTAGACTTCTCATTAGATAATGAATTTATTATTACCTGGATCTTACACCAGATTATCATGTACTCTAAAGTCTAATGAATTGAAACTCAGACAGAGAAAAAATAGCAAAACCCCTCCATTACTACCTTTACTCCACCCCCTTCTCTCCTACTGTATGAACGAACTGACTAATAAGTGATATCCATGTAAGCCACCTAAATTGATGACAATTTTTCCCCTGTTATAATATCCACGTATATTCTACATCCATATGCATTGAGTGGGTTTGCTGATATTCGTTTGCAGTTCTGATTATTAAGGCTTCGCTTTTATGAATGTTGTCATCTTTGTTAATTACTAGAAAACAAGAATGACAACATTCATAAAAGCGAAGCTCTGAAACGGTAGGACAAACGGACATTAACACTTGTAGAGTGTCAGAACTGAATAATCATAATTTATATTAATGCAAAATTGTGAGTAAATTTGTTGAAAAACTTCTTGATACAGGATAATATTTATGGACATAATTACATTTTTAGGACTTGGTTATAGAGTTGCTTTGCTTATAATATTGTACATTGTTGTCCTAGGAATCATTATACCAAAAAATCAGAACAATCGGATGACTAGATAACATAAAAAATTGTTGTTAGAAAAGTAAAAAATCAACATGTTTAAAATGTACGTACTGAATTTTGGTAACGATTATAGAGTTGCTATGCTTTTTAAATCGTACCTAACTACTACAGAGATCACCATGCAAATTTTGAAATCGATAGGACAATTTTAACGTGCCTAAATGAACGAAAAAAGCTATCCGTCACGGACGTACGGACAGACCGACCCTTATTATAGAAAAGCATCACTTTTAAAAATATTTTTTTTTATTTTCAATGAATAAAAAAAATTAGGGAAGCAACAAAAACTGAAGAAATGTTGAAGAAGAAGATGCAAATTCTTAAAGAATGCTCAGGTTTATATATTTATTTGTTATTGGTCTGTCTGTAATTCATATCAATGAACATACAATTTTTACACAAATATACAATAAATATAGCTGGACAAAGTGTCTCACAAATCAGCCATGTGACGTCATAAAAATGCGGGATTATAAATTTTTGTACTAGGGGTTTTCTTTTCCACTTCTTCTCTCATCTCAATCATTTGTATGACCTTACATGGCTGATTTTTGAGACACTTTGTAAAGTTACATATCTTCCTCTCTCTCCCTCTCTTTCTAATTATATGCATATTTTTGTAAGTCTTTGTCTTTCACATAAAATTAGAACCTAGTAAAAGTGTCTGACTTTGATTATGAAGTAAAAAAAATTAGCCAATGAGGGGCCACTATAAATCTTACCATTGGTCAATTAAAGTGTATACTGGCCTCTCATTGGCCAATGTTTTACGTCATAATCAGAGTCAGACACTTTTTTAATAGGTTCATAAAATTATTCCTCTCACTTCCTTATGTGTATTTTACCGTATAAAAATGGATTTATTATTACATGGATCTTACACCAGATTTTCATGTTATATAAAAAAAGTGAACTCTGTAGCGGGCTAAAATAACGAACTCCCCCATTCCCCTTCTATACCCCATCCCCTCCATTCCTACTGGATAAACGGACCTACCCATAAATGCAAGGGGAAATTGGAACCTAAATTGACGACATTTATCCTCCTGTCACAACATCCACGTACATTATGCATCCATTCGTTCAACGAATATTTTATTTCGATTATCGAATTAAAACATAAACTTTAATGCTTTGCTACTTTTGGATATAATTGTCCTTATTATATAGTGTGTCTGTCGGTCGGAAATGCGCGTCCGTGGTGCATTTTGCTTGATATCTGTAAGGCACAAAACTATGAAACGGAGAGAGGTTTAAAAATGGAAAGGTCAGAATTTAATAATTAATTACTTATCTTTTTTAGAAGACGACTTTCCCGGTGCTGGTGCATTAGCTGGAGCATTATGTCTTATTAGAGCTTATAATCTGCAAAATTAAGGTAGATATATAGATAGACAGATAGATAGATAGATAAACATTAGCTGGAGCTTTATGTCTTATTAGAGCTAATAATCTGCAAAATTAAGATAGATAGATAGTTAGACAGACAGATAGATAAATAGATGGACATTAACTGGAGTAATATGTCTTTTTAGAGCTTATAATCTGCAAAATTAAGGTAGATACATATAGTTGAATATACAGATAGATAGAGCCATTAGCTGAAGGTTTGTGTATTATTAGAGCTTATAATCGCAAAATTAAGGTAGATAGATAGACAGATAGATAGGCAGTTTATGAAAAAAATTAGATAACAATTATTGGTTAAAAAGTTTAGACACAGCTAATTCAAACCAACCAATCTAACTTTAATAAAAGTACCTAATGTTTTAAGTCAGCAAATGAGAGGGCTTAAGTATAGAATTTTGGGAACCATTATGAGTCAAAATCCATTTTCATCTTCCCTTTTTAGATATTTCTGTATTTGATCATCTATCAAACGCTTTTCTGATAACAATCCTATTATATAAAGTAATAAGCTTTTTTGTCTGTACCGAAGGATCTCGCTAACCGCTGAACCGATCGGATTCTCCTTAACAGGGTAGCTTCTCATAGGTCCTGGGAAGGTTCATAACTATTTATCCCCTCCTCAAGTGCCCCTAGAGGCCTCTAGGGGCGTAGCCGCTAGTACTTATATAAAGTATAGGATTATATAGTACTTTAAAATAAGACGACATTTTATAAATGCTTTACTCGGGTATTTTTGGGGGGTATGTTCGTTTGTATATTAGAAAAAAAAACTTCCCTAAAGTTAAACTTGTTCTATTGAATTCAAACTTAGCAAGGTTATTCTTGCAACAATCTAATCAGCGTCCTTAAACAGTATCCTGTATTTAAACTGTTATGCAACAAATTTAATTACAACTTTATTCAGACATTTAAAATTTGCTTTTTCAGTTTTGACATTCTGTTAGTGTTCGTTTGTCCTACTATTTCAGCTATTCGCTTTTATGGATATTGTCATCCTTGTTTATATTAGCTTGTTGTTGTTGCGCTACTTATGGATGCAAAAGCAATCATAGAATATAAAATATATCATTTTAGAAATTTACGTGAATTTAGATATGAAAACCACAGAAAATCAACGAAAAGAAAAAATCATCGAATTATTTCAAAATCATAAAAAATTTCAAAGAGGCTGTTTAAATAAAAAATAAAAAATGATATTTTGATATATTTTTATTTAGATAAACATCAATAATTAAAAATATTATTATTATATTATAAATTTTTTTGTCTTTAATAATTTTGATTTTTAATTTCATCTAACTTTTCAATATGAAAATCTAAAAAAATAATGTTCCTATTTGAGAAGACTGTTAATAATACATATTAATCTCTTGGTTTCATAAGAATTTTGCTACAGACAGACCTTTTGGAACAAAATGATTTTGAAACTTGTAGATTACTAGTTTTTTTTGTTTTAAGGCTGGCTTTTTATGTTGTATTAGATAGTAGTTAAGGATAAAATTGTTGGTTAAAAACTTTTAAAAGTGCCATCAAATTTTACACAAGGAAAGGTAATAACACCTTAGGATAAACATTCTGCCTCTAATTTTTCCACAAATCAACAAGAGCCTAATAGATATTCTTCGTGTGCTATAGCCCTCTCCTTATTATTATGCTTATTTATAAAACTATGCCTTAGTGTCAGGGCTCGGCAGCCGCGACTAAGCCTCAAATTTAAACCGGTTTTGGTGCTTTGATTTAAAAAAAAAGAGAAATTGCCATATTCTGGTCAGGTTAAGACTTCCAGCTGATTTTTAACATTGTAAAAGGTTGACTTCCTTGTGTCTTACACGCGGCTGCCGAGCCCTGATTAATGTTAATAAAATAAATCATATAAATATTTATATATGCTTTCTAAATGATAATAAATGTAGCTAAATAACACATATATTATACATGAATAAAAAGAGAGTTATTTTTTCGCGTAATTTCCATAAAGTTGTGTGTCAAATGCACTTGTTAAGTCAAACTATTCTTAATTATAACCATTTCATATATTTATATATACATTTGGTCATAATTAAGAACAGGTTGACTTAATAAGCGCATTTGATATAACCGTTTACATACAACTTTACAACAAAATAACTCGCGAAAAAATAATTCTTTTTGTATTTTATAATTATAGATCACTGTCAATGGAATATCTTATTAAAATAATAAATACATGTTTCAAGCTAAAACAAAAATATCTTATTATTCTTAAAAGTTTTATCTTTTATATTAAAGTGAGGCTGAGCTGCAAAAAGGGAGTTTATGTTAGTTTTTAATATTTTTTTCTTTATTAAGATATGCACTTTTTGTTTGACTAATAAAAGAATAACATATGAAAGACTGATAAGTTTACTTTATGAATTTTTTTGTTTTGATTTCTTTTTTAGCAGGTTTGTACTTTATTAAAGGTTAATTGTATGGGATTAGACAATAGACGATGAATAAATCAAAAATGTAAAATCCAATTTCTGGCTAAAACAATAGCTAGGGAATAATTTTATATTAATTTTTGGAAGGGTTCAAGTTCATTTGGTGGGTTTTAAAAGTCAAAACTTAGTTTTTGGTAACACCGAATCCAGTAATATTAACACTAATGTCGACCAGAGCTGGATCTTAAAATCGTTTAGTGGTGCGCTAAATCGGGGTGATCCAGTTCGGCGCACCTATATATTATTAGATTTCAATCTTTAAATCAAAATTGATTGGGCGAACCAGCGCCAAACCGGGGTGAACTGGATCGCCCTGATCTAGCGCACCACTAAAACGATTTAAAGATCCAGCTCAGAAGTGTGCAGAAGGGGATGTAGAGGATGTAGTGTCTACCACCCTGGCAAAATTAAGGGCGTTGGGTACACCCCCGTAGGGCTCTACTCCTCTCTTGATGTCTTTATACAACCCCCCCCCCCTATAGATTTTGTTTGAAAAGGATTGTCACTGTCGACATGTATGTTAAGCAATATCAATGCAATACAATGCAGGTTCAATATGATATAGAAGGTTTGAATTGTCAGTACTCTAGAGAGTCTCTTCTAGAGGTGTTGTCCAAACCACAGCAGGATGTCAGGAACCATTTCATACCTCCACTAAAATATAGGGATCATGGAAAGAAAACGAAGTAGCAGGTTTTGTCGTATTTTTTTTTACAGCAGATTTTGATAGGTTTGTTTTGGTTAGTTTAGGTATATGTTAATGATTTGGGAATAGAACCCGAAGGGTTAGAGCCCAAGGCAGAGGATAGAAATTGGAGAAATGCTGTACTGTGAAGTGACGAAAACCGCTACTTTGTTTTCTTTCCATGATCCAAATATCCTTACATAAAAGTAACATGATGTCAGTCTGAGTTCTTGACTGTACTGAAGAATCTTGCTGACCGCTGAACCAATATGGTTCTACGTTTTAATGAAGCTTTCTTTAGTTTCTGGGAAGGTTTTCAACAATTTTTGAGAAGGGTACCTTCACCAAACCCAAATAAATCACAAAAAAAAATCCCAGATAACATTACCGACAGACCAACAGACAAAAAATATTTTGAAAGTTGATTATTAAAAGATTAGACTCTTCTTTAACTGCAATCGACTTTTAATTTACACGTGTGATAACTTTATTTTACCTTCGTTGATTTTCATTTTCTTCTTCCCTTGGATTCAGCGGGTTTGGTGCTATGTAATCTTAAATAAATGTAAAATAGAAAATCAAATAAGACGACCTAAAGATTGATTGCTATAGATAGTTTTATTTTCACAGTAGCTTTTCGTCTATTTCTAGCACCTGCGGGGGGCTCTAATCCTACTGGAAAATCATTAACATTTCTTAATCTAACCTAAAATACCCTATCAAAAGCTACTGTGAAAATACGATGAAACCTAATACTTTGTTTTCTTTCCATGATCCAATTATCTTGTTTAAGAATTTGACTGGAATATATAAGTATTCAAATTTTTCGTCTGTTGCTAATGCATATTGCGAACAGTTTGGAAAGAGAGAGAGAGAGAGAGAGAAAGAGAAGGGGGGAAATAGGCTGTTTATTACATTAGTCCTCAAAGTTTTATAATAACGTTTCCTTATTCGTTGCCTTAACAACTTTGTGGGCCATAGTTAAGTTTGATTGGTTCATTTATAAAGTTGACTGTTAAAACGTTTTAACCACTAATAATTATGTTCAGAAGGAGTTTTGTGTATCATCATTAGGAATATAAATCACTTTACCGGCCATTGTCTTATCCCTTTAGATCCCTGACAGTTGGGACTGCTTCCGACTGTAGATTTTTAAACGGATATTTGACATGATATATAGCGGTGATATCAGGCTACAGATAGTAGGTGGTTTAGGTTATGGGTGCTGCTTACTTCAACAACAAAAAAAGGAGAATAAGAATACAGCTACGGCTAATTACTAAAAAAAACACAAAATCTATTGTTACCTATTTCTCTTAAAGCCATCATATCAATTGTTTCGACTCCATCTTCCTATAAATAATATTAAAACTTAAGAACCTAATTATCATCGAAAAATTTAAACGACGGATTATGTCAGTAGGGGTTTATTGACATACCAAAAAATGTGTTTTTATTTTGTTTTTATCTTAGTATTGATGCTTCATTGCTACTTATCAGAATTTTTAATTGATAAGACAATGAACAATGAAATGCTTGGTATTACCTGGCTTGCTTCTTCAATATCATTTTGAGAACGAAGCTGCGTTATTCGCCGGTTCACCATCATTGCCATAGTATTTTTCTTTTATTTTTAACTGAAATCATATTAAGGGATTCGAACTAGTGGCTTTGAGTATATATTTTTCAAATATCTATTTATATTTTGAGACAAAACAATAAAGAAGTGTTACTAATAGTTCTATGAATTACTATTTCAACAATACGTTTCATAATTTATACTTCAATTAGAAATTTGTTAGAAAAAGCAACAAAAAAAATGCTTCTAAATTATGCCTCATTGTAGGAGGAATTATCATGCAAGGTTCATAATTCATAGAAATTTTAACATGCCTAAATCAACGAACAGAACAACCAGTTTACGGAGTATCCTAATGAAGATCTTTAATTATAGAGTAGCTTCACTTCTAAGAAAGTTTAATGGCAGGCTTTCCTTTCTTATAGAACTTATTGAGTGACATACCAACTTTAATTATAGAGTAGCTTCGCTACTAATAAATTTTTCTTTCTTGCAGTACACAATGTAATATATATTAGGATAATTTATGGATTAGACGGTGTGCATACAGTTTAGCACAATTAGTTAGTAGCGCAACTTCTCAAATTATTAAAAACTGGCGAATTCGCCCCTAGAAACTATGGGCTCTGTATCCGAAGGAATAGATATTAAAGAGTAGAAAATAGCTTAAAACCTTTCCAAGAACGACTTCAAAATAAAACCGCACCGAGATGCCTGACATGTTGTTTGTAGACATTTATGTTATTTCTGCGCTACCTTTGGACATTAGGGCTAAATCATTGCTTAAATAGAAGTTGCTCAATCGTTCTAGTAATCAAATTGATATTATAATTATGTATACCATGTAATATTCATAGTAGTGAAAATTTAATATAACTTTAAAAAAATTTACATAGAGTTGCTACACTTTTTAACTACTAGCGGCTTCGCCCCTAGCCTCTAGGTTTGCCCCCCCAAAAGGCTATTTATACTTTTTTTTTATACTTGGGGGGGTTGGGGGTGTCTCATCCCCCAAAGAAAATAGCCTAAAACCACCACAGCACCAGTAGGTATATTCTCTGAAGAGTAGAATCCGATCGGTTCAGTGGTTACAGACGGACGGACAGACGGACGGACAGACGGACGGACAGACGGACATACATCAAGCTACTTTGTATTATAGATTACATAATCATGCAAAGGTAATCCGTTCGGATACCGGATATTGAAACTACATGGCCGGATATCTGGCAGTATAATCTTTACAAAAATCCCTGTTAACAAACAGTCACAAGCTTTATTTTTTCTTCTTAAATTCCTGGTACTATCCTATTATATAAAGTAGTAAGCGTTTTTTGTCTGTCCCGAAAGATTTCGCTAACCGCTGAACCGATATTGTTCTCCTTTACAGTGAAGCTTAGTATAGGTCCTGGGAAGGTTTTCAACTATTTTTGGGGAGGGTGTTTTCAACCCCCCCCCCAAAAAAAATATATATTTTTTACTCTTTTGAATTTCAAATTTAAAACGGGATGAGGTCGACTTCTCCCCCTCTTACCTTAAGTGCCCCTAGAGGCTTCTAGGGACGTAGCCGCTAGTATAGCAATAAGTAAGTAACACTTAATATTACACAGCTTATTCTAATAACGAAATAATTCGGGAAAAAATCACGAAACTTATACGTGTTTTTCAGCTGTCGTTGGGGGGCAACACATTGTAAAATTGACGACCTATCAATTTGCCCCCCTAAATATTATTTTAGATTTATTTCATTTGTTGGTTATACCTTATACCTAAATATTACATAATGCTTAGAAGTAGGATTAATTTAATAGTTACTTAATTTTAAAGTTTTAACCTTTTTTATGATAAAACACCATTTTATGAGGAAAACTTTTTTGGCTACTTTAACATCCGGTTATCTGGCCGAATATCCGGCAAAATATGTATCCGGCCAGGCCCAAATATTAAATAAGCCTAACAAAGAAAAAAAGAGGAAATTTTGCTGGTGTATTTGAACACAATATAAAACATTATTTCATGCTAATATTGCTAGCAAACTAATTATAAAACCATTTCACCAACAATCAAAAATACATATTTACAGGGTGGTTAAAAAAAATGAGAGAGGGGAGCACTGGCATGTAAATTATAATGGTTCTCAAAGTTTAATAATAAAACATTTTTATTCGAAGGGAGGGAGGGGAAATTTTGTTGAATTTTCAGTTGTTTGGTTTAAACTTAGTGTACTTACTTTTTAACCAATAATTTTATTTTACAGAAGGGGTAATTTTGTATATAATTATTTAGGATGTAAATCAATTTCTCGTCCATTTAAACTTTGCATTTTATAAAGGATACAAAAAATACTTCAGAGTATCATATGCCTTAATCATATAAAAAAGTTTGTCACTTTTCTTTATCATTTAGTTTAAGTAACTTCTGTAACTATTATGTAACATGTGAGTTCATTATAACTAATATAAATACATACAGGGTTCATACAAAAAAAAATAATATTAAAAAGACTTATTACTGTATTCTATTTAATAGCGAATTTACTTTTTAATTTTATAAAATTAGACTAATAAAATTTTTTTTACAATAAAACATTGTCACTTATTATATTTATATATTGGTTATAAATTATGTTTTAAGACTAAGACTTTTATTAAATCACCCTGTAATATATGTAATAATATAAAGTGGATTATTAGAAAATGTATGTATTTGTACCTATAAAGGTAATGTATACTTTATTACTGAAACTAAATATTTTACAAACAAGGATTAATATTTTCCCTATCAACATTTTGAGGTATTATTGTTTTTTTTTATTTAGTATATAAAAATGGACTAATTGGTACAAAAATTACCATTTTGAAATTAAGTAAGGTAACACTCAATAGACAACCAACTCTTTAATTGCACAGCCATTGTCTAAAGGCCCTGACTGTGCATGGCAATGAGTTGCGCGTGTTTTGGGCCAATGCATTCCCCCTACTGTAACAATTAATGTCTTCCACCAGACAAAGCAGCAATAGGAGTCATTTTTAACAACTTTGGTTATGACGTGGTGATTAGCTAAGATTTGATTCTATCACTGACAAGATCCGCTCTTGATGGGCGACGCGACGTCAAAGTAAATAACCGATATCTATCTATCAAAGATTTATTGAGACCCAAATTTGCATAGATACTTTATTGAGAAAAGTAAAAATTTTAAAATTGTGGAACTGCAAATAGAAAAATATAAATTAATAAACATATTAAATATTTTTACTATATCAACAGAATAAAGTAATACTTGTGAAAGAAATTTGTACGTTATAAGGTGGCTTCGCTAGGAATATATTTAAAGGGAAGCGATCTGATACATGTTGATACAAAATAGCTAAAAAATTAAAATGATTCAATTGGATTGATAAGCTTTTTTTTAACGACTATAGAATTTTTTTTTATAAAAATTGTACATTTTTTACTAAATAATAGAAATAAAATGTTTCTTTTCAATCTATGTTAAGATCAGCTGTTTACTTGAAAGTAATTTTTTGCCAATGGATAGGGTTAGTATTTTTTGATTTCTTTTGGGAGGATAAATGTACCCTCCCCCAAAAAAGCCATAAACCTACTCCACAGTGGGATCTTTTGAAAAAAATCGGGACATCCAAAAAATTTAAAATCGACTTTTATCTATCCTAGGAATTAATAATGGCTGTAAGTAGACAGCTAGAAAAGAAATTTTTAAAAAATATTCATTTTTGGCGGATTTATGCCATTTTTAAAAAGGTAGTGAAAAATTTCTTTTCAGTTTTGATGATTTTCCAGATTTTTTTACACAATTTTTTCAAAGCAACAAAAATACATTTATGTTCATCTTATGAAAATAATTTTTGATTGAGGTACTTTTCAGATACCTGTACCAATGTCTAATTAAAGAAAAATTTTAAAAAAAATATTTTTTTGGTGGTGTAAATTGACATTTTGTGAGAAAATTTCACCAAAAATATTAAGATTTTTAACCCC
>LS056714.1:0-11844 GCA_900241095.1 Acartia tonsa
AGATCAAATTTAACAAAATTATTCTTTTTTATCACATTTTTATCGTTCTTTTTCTATAAAATACTTAATATGCAAAACCAAACAAACTTTTATTTTTATTTCATATTTCGTTAATTTATTTGTAACAATATGCATTTATTTGAAAATTTTTAAAAGTCTCGATTTCTTACTTTATGTAAATTTACCCTGTAACATTCAAATTTAGATTTAATCTAAAAGATAACTATCAAATTGGACGTCTAATTCTTTTAATAATAAACCGATATGCAACAATTCTTTCTATAATTATTTTGCTTAAAATTTGTTTTTCTATTTTTGAGGATTTTTCATGTAATAATTTTAAAATTATGAGGATTGTGCGTCAAAATTTCCGAGCAGTCCCGCAGCTGTGTTAAGCAGGTTGATGGGAGTTCGGCCGTCTGTGATCAGGGTGGACTTCAGACCAAGGGATTGCAGCAAGCGTACCTGAAAAGAAAAAAATGGTAATTGCTATAACCCCCGGACGCAAAAATGGCTAAAAACGCTTAAATATCACCATTGTAAGGAAGGTAAGTCGAAAAAGAAAAGTAAAAGTACAATGGATAAAAAAATAATCATTTCCCATTTATTTTTGTAAGCTTTGTAGGATGAGAATAAACCTCTTTTTAATCTTTTAAATCAAAATCATGCAACAAACGAATTTTTCATTTACGAATTATAAGTTTTCTTTCTCATGCATTAGCTTAATTCTTGTTTATTGGCATTTTCAAAAAAAAATTTTAGCTGCGCTTTCTTGGCAATTAACATTCATATTTTACCTGCTGATTCTGAGGTCCACTAGCAATGGCTTGAAGAGTTTCTGAGCCCAAGGCTTCTACCATTGCCTTAAACTTTTCTGTCTCGATTGCTGCCATATCCTAGTAATTCACAATTTTAGAAAATTTATAAGGGGCAAGGACGCCTAAGAGGGGGATATAACCTATAAAAAGCTACTGTGAAAATACGGCGAAAGTGGCGTTGTCAAAAGGGAATTTAAACTAATTAAACGTTACCTTGTTCTTCTCAACCTCCATTCTATTTTGCTCCATTGTATAATGGAGGTCAGCCTCTCTGGCAAACTTCATACGCTCTAACTCGGCATCTGTCTCGATTTTCATGGCCTAAAATAGATACTGTTGTTGATAACAAGAATGACGCATCCATAAGCAAATAGCCACAAAAACTAAACTTTATTTATTTAAGTATTAGAAACTGGTTGGTGAAAAAGGAAGATGTAAAATCCGAACCATCTTATAGTGCCTATAAAAATGACCAATGACAGGCCAGTATACATTTTAATTGACCTGCAATGGTAAAATATTTATTGGCCTTTTATTAGTCATTTGTATAGTATGACACGCTAAGCTGCTTAGTAAAATCTATTTGTCAGTTAAATCTTCAGGCACAATTTGTAAATGTAATAGGTATAATTACAAATTAAAAATCTTAAATTTGTAATTTTATTGATCCCATATTCTATAGTGCAGAAGAATCAACTCAATACACCCACCAACAAACCTAATTGCGAAGTAGCTGAGCTTTTCAACAAGTACTGAAACGGTCATAGATGCATACATCTATATATTATTTTCTATGTTTTTTTAGAGAGCGAAGGGGGAGAGAAATGATGTATTATCTTTTGTTTTCCTCTCCCTTCTATTAGATTAAATACTCTAATAGTGATGTACTAAATTTCTGTTTGAACAAGTGGATCAGTGAGGGAAGCGAATGCTTATAGATATGATTCGCATTTAAAACTTTTTTTTTACCTGGGCCTTAAGTTTAGCACCTTCAACAGCGGCCTCCGCCTCAATCTTGGCGGCTTCGGCACGAGATGCAGCCTCAGCTTTAGCCTAAATTAAAAGTTTTTGAAATGCTCAAAATTAATTTAATCTTGTACAAGAAAACATCTATTCCTGAATCATCAAAATATTCAATATTAAATGATAAAATGGCGCCTCTTTTTATATTTCTATTAAATCTTGTTTCTAAAATCTTTGGTCCAGTCCTAGTATTAAGCAGGATAAAATGAAAGCATTTGGCGAAAGGTGCCAATTTACAATTGAAAAATTAATATTTAATTGGGAATTTCTTAGGGCTAATTGTAAATATTTGTGTACCTGTCCAGTAGATTCAACCGCAGCACTCTCGGCCTGTAGGAAAATCAGCTGTTTTCTCTCCTTCTCAGCCAAAGCTTCGTCCGTGATTCTCTGTCTTTCCAAGCGGCCCTTAGCTTCCTAAATAAAACAAGATGGCAACAGTTAAAGGAACTAAGAATGATATCATTACTATTGAGATAACATCCCAAAACAGCTAATATCAGTATGTCAATTTAATTGTTGGCTACATTTGATTAAAATCTTAAAACAGTCAATTTCAATATTATTTAACAAAAAATCTTTTTTTTTAAATCTGAATTATATCTCATATAGTAATCACATATTGTAATATTGCTGAAGTTATGAAGTAGCTTTGCTACTAAAAGGTAGAGTGCTTATTGAGCAATGAACATTCCCCTCTCACCAATTTACCTAACCTGACCCAAAGTGTTAAACAAACAAACGAAAAACTGCCTCATTTTTTTTTTTTTTAAATAAGCATGGGTTTTGGTTATGTGCTCGACTAGGCACTCTCAGGGAAACCACCAAGAAACACCATACCTGTTCAATTCTTTCAGCCTCTCTCTTGGCCGCAGCCTCCTGGGACTGAGTGGTGATCTCGATGGCCAGGGTCACTGATTTCTGGAGGCTGTCACGGGTCCTTTGGTCGACTGGCTCTACTGACCTGTTCATAGATAGATTGTGTTAATGTTACATTCAATAATAAATAAGGACGTTTATTTCTAGCAGCTATATTAGCAAAATGGCATTAATTTTTAAGAAGATGTTGTTTAATATTAACACAAAATAGTTGGTTAGTGGAGAACGGTTTTAGGGGAAAGTAATTATATGACATGTGTGTTTTCTGAGGAGAGTCGAGAAAAAGAAAAAGAAGGCCGGGATCAGACGAACATTAATTAGCCAACATAGAGTGTATAATTTGCATATGGAATATGTCAGTTCAACATTTTTAACAGGTAAAGCACTTACTTAATATCAACAGAAGTAACTTTTAGGTTATTCTGAGGGAACAACATGAACGGATCATCCCCAAAAACTGACCCATGGATGATGGAGGCAGAATTCTTGTGGAAATTATCAAAAGACACGGAGGACACTGTGCCTCTGATCTTGGAGGCCAGAGCCTTGCACATGTCTCCGGTGAAGTCGGCCACGGAGAATATCTTGGCGGCCTCCTTCTGGTCTTCGGAGGTCAGGAAATGCCAATTATAAGAGATGTCCAGTTGCAATCTAAAAGATAAAATGTTTATTTTTTTATATTATTTAAATATTTTCTCGGCATAAATAAGATAAATAGTGACATTTTTGTCTGCTTTGTTGCGCTTTGCTTATTTAGATATCATCTTAATGGATAGACAACGGATGTCAAATTTGTATATGTCCCAAATGATGATAACCAAAACTATCCTTTTTGGAATTTAAAATTATTAGTAGAAAATTTTGGAAAATGCGATAAATGTATTGGCATAACCATTGGTTACCATTGTCACAGTTCCCAACCTCCCTATATGTTACCAACCTTGCATTTTCTAACATACCTGGCGTGATCCGCAGTCTCTACGATGATCAAATCCGAGGTAAAATCCGGACCAAGAAGCAGGGCAACTGTTCGGATCTTGTTGGCTTTCTTTGGCTTCCCAGCTGATAAGCTAAAATATTTATATGTATTTATGTGTAGCTTGCAGTTACAGACACAGCTAGCTGTTTATCTATCCTTATATACATACAGTCTATTTATCTATTCATATCTAAGTTGAGTAAAGCTAGATCAGCTCCAAAACAGCTCTAGCCTAACAATATTTAGCTACAGCCATCTATCCATAAATATATATGTGTATCAATCTGTCAAATTAATAATCTCTCTATCTTTGTAAGCATCTAACTATCTTTTCATACCTTAGTTGAGTAAATTGTTCATCTGGTCCCAGCATGACTAGGTCAGGTCCAAACACAACTCTGGACTTCTTGCTCTTGTAATCATACACCTTATTGAAAAATACTTTATATTTACTAAATATTAAATATATCTTTAAAAGTTTTGTATTATTAATTTTATTGTGACTTTCTTATGCATAGTGTCTGTCTATCCATCCTATTATCTTTGTATGTACCTGTACAACAGCATTGTATGGAACATGGATGGTGACAACTCTTGTTGCGTCTCACTCACCATTTAATTATCTATCTATATATGTACCTGTACAGCAGCATTATGTGGAACATGGATGGTGACAACTCTTGCTGGGTCCCACTCACCATATATTTATTTTTCTATGTATCTAAGTATCTATCTACGTATCTGTAACAATGAGAATTCTTTTAGGATCCAACCCTCTATCTATCTATATATGTACCTGTACAGCAGCATTATGAGGAACATGGATTGTCACAACTCTTGTTGGGTCCCACTCACCATCATCTTCTCCAGAACTAAACATGCGTTTTATCCTCATTTTGTGACAAATTATTTTGTTATCAATTAAACATTTTTTTACAGAAATAATTTTTAGAAATTTTCGAAAAACATTATTGATTACCTTTGTCCAGTTTGTTTGTTAATTTTAGATTTATTAATCCAATCACCTCGATCAGCAGCTGCATCTCTATCAGTAGACAGTAGGGACCTATAAAAAAACCACTGTTAATTTGGGGTTTTATTTTACATTTTTTCTTAATTTTAAGGTATTTTTAAAGAATTCTCCCGACAAATGTGCATCTACTCTATAATCAACTTTGTCTGATTATATATCAATAGCAATATGAGATCATTGATCAGATATTATATAACATTATAAACAGGATATTAAAACAACCTCTGGATTAAACAAGGATAGCCAAACAATCTTTATTAAACCTTACTTGACAATGGCAGGCACAGACTTCTCCCAAAGTTCTTCATCTTCCCCAAGCATGTACGTCTGACCAATCACAGCGCGCACCTGAAAGCAATTGGACCAATAAGGTTTCTATAAAGCTCTAAATTCAACCAATCACAGCTGGCATACAGACAGAGACCAATCACTGGCATTTTTAATATAGAATAATCAATTACAATTCGTAAAGACAAAAAATATGAAACAGAGATAGGACATTTAACATTCAACTAATATCCACCCTGTTCGCAAGTTACGATAAACAAAATATTTCTGTTTGTTAATAGATTTAGATTATTAGAGGAAAAGTTAGGAGAATATAAAAATTAAACCTACCTGTCCAGTTTTAATGTTTCTCACATAAATACCCTCATTCTCATGAAGGGGAATGGCCTGGCGTTGAGTCAGTACCTCCACTTCTACTGGTGGAATATATTCCAGGGGTCCCTAGGGTAATTAGTTATGAATCTTAAGATTCCTCATTTATATTAAGTATTTGACTTGGTCTCTAAAAAGTCATGGTGTCAAAAAACATTTGAATATTTGAATGCCTTGTGACGACAGAAGACAAGGTGCTTTCACTCCAAATGCCCATCCCCTATACCTGACCCAAAGAACAAACAAACAAAAGAATAATATCCCACCTCACCCACTTATTTTAAATTTATCTAAAAAATAAGGATGGAAGATTTCAATGCTCGAAATGGAACATTTTAGGAAAATTACAAAAGACCCTAAATAAAAGTAAATATGATTGATATAAAATCGATATAGCATTGTTTAATGACATTACCTGCAACATCCATTTATCTCCTGGTTGCCTTTGCTTTGACGGAGTAACTGATTCATCAGTAAAAGCTTCCTAAATCACAAAAAAGATTTATGAAATTTTTACAAAAATTTATAAAATCGTTTATCTAAAATTTGTCAACACTTATAAAAATCTTTCTAACTAAATTGTTAGTATAATTTATTTTTCAGAAAAATTAAATTGAATTTGAAAAGAAGTATTAAAAGAGTTTCATTTAAACACAAATCCTTTTTGACAATATTGTTATGAGATTGTAAAGATGTTTTTGTACATTTGTTTGACAGTCACAAAACGCGTTCATTACCGACTGACCGATAAACCAACAGAACATAAATTTTAAATATTACCTGTGATCTTAGAACAATTCCCTCATTATCACCCAGAATAAATACATCCTGTTTTCAAAATAACGTTTTTATATCAATTTTAATGCAAAACTTTTATGCAATATTGAATATTTCCACACTTAAAACTTTAAAGCTTTTTATAATGCCTATGAAAATTACGTAAAACTTGCCTACTTTTGGTCAATTAAAATGTAAATTGGCCTACTTTTGGTAATTTGTATTGTATGACGTAATTTTTTATAGGTACTATAAAGAGCTTCAAAGTTTTGCTTCTTGTAGCAGTATTTTTTTTATATTACTTCATTCTTGTTAACAAATTATATAATTTTAATTTTTGTGCATTATAATTAATCTCAATGAATGAATTTTTTAAAAACTCTTAATTAAATAGTTTTGTATAACATTGCTGTGAAATTTTGGCAATTCCACCTCAACTAAATTAATGAACCTTTAAAGAACCAAAATATATTTTTTTGTCTGCTTAATTAGGGTTCGGAGAGTTTCATACCGATAGGTTCTCTTAAAGATAGTTTTCTTTATTTTACTTGCACTTTGATTCATCATACTAAACAGTTTTTGAAAACCCTGTAAATGAATCAGTATTATTTTATCCGGTATTTAAATCCACTTTGTAAGCACATTAATTGATAATTAACTAACACATTAATTGATAACCAACAAACACATAGCTTTGTATAGTAGGAATAGCTTTGCTAATATAACAACATATCAAAGAGTATATTCAGTGCTGATAACATAATTTAGAATAGTTTTGCTCCTTGATATATTAATTTATAAAATGTTATTTCCCTGAACTCCGTCTTCTAATATTTCTCCGGGCTGTAGAAAGAAACTGAAAATAAAATAACAAATCAATTATTCATTTAATTCTTAGTAACAAATCGAAATAAAATGTACATCATTAAAGATATTATGCAAAATTTCAGTTTAGATTACTAAGGGAGAGGTAGGTTGTGCTAAAATTCCGTAAAGGTGTGAGTTTTAAGGCTTAAAAACAGTAGTAGAACGAAAATATCCTCTATATATGTGTATTCCTTATTGAAAAAAACTAGGAGACAAAAATATTAGGGAAAAATATTAAGTGAATATAATCGTTCTACTACTGTTTTTAAACCTTGAAACTCACACTTTTACGGAATTTTAGCACAACATTCCTCCCTCTTCCTGCTTTTAAAGCAAGTTTTCTTCATTTGAATTAGGCATGTTAGTATGTAACAAGTCTCATAAAAAGATTTTTTATTAAAAATTAAATGGCTAAATGTTTTGGCAAGTGTGGTTCTACTTTGTTTATAATTTTGTCATCCTTGTTGCATAATATAAATTATGTGCAAAAAAATGCGGACATTTTTAAAATTCAAATTGCATAACATTTTTCAACTTTTAACCCAAGCCGCGCAATTTGAATTTTAAAAATCTCCGCATTTTTTGCACACCCTCTATAATTATATGGCAAAAAAGATATACTACATTATGCATGTACATATGAATGAATTAATATTTTACATTCTTTTATACAAACTTTTGCAATTTTTCTACTGAATTTGTTGCATATCTAAAAATCCGCAAAACAAAAGAATATTATAGAAATATAAATTATTTTGCATAAATGTTTTCTGCAATAATATACATATTATGATGTTATAATTTTATTCTGCAGTTCTTCTAATAGAAAAGCTACTCTTTTCCGTCCCCATCCATCAAAAATAATGAAAAAGATATGCATTAAAAAATCACCATATCAAAATGATCTAACTTACGTTGTCTGCATGTTTTTAGTTTTTTGATTCAAATCAACTAAATGGACAAAGTGTCTCAAAAATCAGCCATGTGACGTCATAAAAATGAGGGATTATCCATCTCTTTTTTAGGGGTTTTCTTTCCCACTTCTCCTCTCATCTCCCTCATTTTCATGACGTCACATGGCTGATTTTTGAGACACTTTGTCCAGTTACCAAAGTACCTTGGGAAAGTATTGGAAGGTGTGTGTGTGTGTTTTGTGCGTGTATTTGTATTTGTGTGTGTGTGTATTATGTGTATGTGTGAGAAACATAATGTATTCAACCAAATCTAGATTTACTAAAACTTTTCAACTAAACTTTCCTACTATCGGTGCTCAAATGATGTCACTAGAATATTTGTCCAACAGATAGCCAACTTTAAAAAAAATATTTTGGAAAAACACCTTCTAGTGCAGGTAAGCTTATTTATTCTCTTAATTTCTAATACTCTACACTAAAATTATTGACGCCTTCATTCATTTATTCTCAAGCCTTTTTTCATATTTATTCTTTCCTTGTTTAAAAGTTTAATGGATAGATTATTTAGGTAACCACTGGACCGAGTAGCTTCTAATTTTCAGTAAAGCTTATCAATTTTATAAGATCTTGAATTTTTTTGTAAGTTAAAAAAACCACACCAGTTTTTCATCAAATAAATAAAAATATAAGGTAACTTTGACCCTCCTGTTTGATTTAAGCCAAAAGTAAAGAAATTGTAATTTTAGCTGTAAATAAAATTTACTTTTTTATGTAAACATTTTTTCCATCTTTGATGTTGAAGAAAGTTTGAAAGAATTAGTGGAAGCAAATGTGCTTTTGGTTTGTTTTAGATGTGGCAACAAAAACTGAAAAACTTTTTTATCCCCTTTTTTAGTAGCGTAGCTGCTCTGCATCACACATTTTTGTTAAGGTATATACGTTGGAAATAACAATAGATGTAAGTTGAATGTCGTTATTTTAGATTGCTAACAGATGGACATATTTTTTTTGGTCAGTTCGTTCAATCAGTAGGAGGGAAGGGGATTGGGTAATGGGGTGTATAGAGGGGATTGTTATTTCAGCTACAAGTTTCACTTTATCAGAGTAAATGATAATCTGGTGTAAGATACAAGTATTAATAAATTCATTAATTTATTATTCTTAATCACAAACAATAACTATACTATTAAGTAATTGAGAATCTAAAATCTTCATTGATTTATTAAAGTAGAAAAAAGAGAGGACAGGGGTTAAATAACTGTATTTTCACGGGGTGGGGACCGTTTGTCAACTTTCAATTGGATCTTAAATATTAGCCAATAGCGTCGGAAATATTAATAAAACCAAGTCACTACAAAAGAGTGGAAAGCAATTCTAGTAGACGAAGAATTTCCCACCACTGGAATCAGGTAGGTGTCTTGGTTATACATCTATACTTTTATACATTTATTATCGATTCCATTTAATTAAATAAATGCAAATTATGGATGTTATCATCCTTGTCCTTTCCTTTTTACTGAAAAAAACTAACCACTTCTTCAGATACTGTAGAAAATTGGATTTCAATTCATTTCTTCGGTGGATTGTTCAAATCTGGACTATGATTGTTATACAAAAATTATATCCCTTCAATTTCTTATTGTGATAAAAGAAAACAAATAATACAGACTGACATAGCACAAAAAAATGTAAAGGTTTTATGTTTACCTTTTTTCTCCTTTGATCAGTTTCCTGGCACCAAGTTGAGGCTTTCCTGCCGCATCCACGGGATTAACCACTACGCAATATTGCCTAAATAAAGATGTTTCCTTTTTAAGACCTTAAAAACTGCAAAAGTTCTAAATAAGGTATATAAATAAGGATATTTCCTAAAGAATGACCAACGGTCAACCAAGAAAAGCTATACAAAAGGTTGGGTAATATATATAAACAAAGCTCTCAAATTCAAAATGCAATTATCTCTAACATAATTTTGAAAATTAAAGAGTGGCCACTTTCCTTTTAGTTTAGAAATTTTTTACTTTTGAAATATTTAAAAATGCTACATTCAAGAGGAATAGTATGATTAGATTGTAGAATAGCTGCGCACGATGCAATGTTGGATAGCTGAAAATAGACAATTATTTTCAAACATGTCCATCTCGTTCAAAGGGACTTTGGACATACTGACGTTTTGCTTTGCTATTAACAATATTACCTATTAGTGAGAGTGGTGATGTTGATGATACCAACAACCTTCTCATAAACATCAGGAATAAAGGTCTCCATTTGATCAATAGTGATCAGATACTCTTCTCCGGATTTTCTCAACTTCCCAAGAGAATCAGTAAATGTCTACAATTAATGAAACTATCAGGGATCTAAAGGGATAAGACAATTGCTGATAAATTGATGATACACAAATTACCCATTCTGTAGATTACAATTAATGGTTAAAACGTTTGGACACTCAACTTAATGAATCAACCAATCATGATTTAATAACAGTCCCCAAAGCTGTAAGGCCAACGAATAAGAAAAAGTTCGTTATTTTATAAAATGGGGACTGTAGTCCCATACCTCCCTGGAAACTATGCATTAGGCATGAACGAGCCTCATACACATAATCTTAAAGCTTTAAAAACATTTATATGCAAGATTTTATACGGTCAGACAATTAAAAATGACATTCTTGTACTTTTATTTTTTAGACGGAAAATAAAGGAAAAAACACTACCATTTTTTTAAAGTGTGAAAAACATATTTTTACATTTTTGCAGAAATATTTATAGTAAAAATAGTCGTATATACGGTATATAGTTTTCTATATTAAATTATTTTCAATTATTTTGTAGCTGTCTATAGTTCCCTAGCAAAATAGGGGTTGATGTCACTGCGTTTGGCCTACCTATTCTATTGACGCCAGGAAATACATAATACCCAATCTCTTTTTTTAGAGTTTTCTTTAAAGAACACGTTTTGCATGTTAATAAAATTAACCTGTTGAGCACAAACATGAACAGCTTGCTTATCGGTCAACACAATCGCTCTAAAACATAAAAAATATTATTTAGTTATTATTTCTTTTTGGACATATCAACCCTCCCTAGCTTCTAGAAACATTCTGACTAATTTCTTTTAACGTCTTTGATCTAATTCCATAGTTTGTTTTCTCTGGCTTAACCCTGTGGGGCCTATAGCTAAAGTGCCCTAAATCCTGCAAGGCTACCCTGTACACAACATAACTTAACCTTACCTATATTACTTTAAATCAACACGTGAACTTACCCCCCCGCCCGGCTTTATTTTCAAAATAGGGGGAAAGGAAGTTCTGTGCTCGAATAGGCACATGTAAGGAAATTTGCAGCTACTCTTTTCTTAGATACGCGGAGAGTGTCATGCATCATGTCATAAAAATAAGTCCAAAGAGGAAGAATGAAAGGAGAAGTGACAGGAAACCCCTATAAAAGAGATGGATAATAGAAGTATTTTTATGACGTCGCACAAGAAATTTTCCTCATATCCCTTTTCTTTTTTTATGCATGATACTAAAAGCTTACCCAACAACAGAAACAATTTCTTCATAAACTCCAGGTAGATAAGCTCCGCTCCTTCTCACCATCCACTCCTCGCCTGCTACGCGTGCCTTGCCGTCTCTGTCCACGGTTTCCCTGTGGAATGAAATGTTTCAATATCATTTGTTATTTCGCACACTGAAGTAGTATAGGTGTGTTTGTTGCAGTATTTTCACGCAACTTCCCCCTTTTTTTTTAAATAGAAAGGGAGATTATTGAGTAACCACAGATCCTATTTTTCGGAGAACGTCATTTATTACGGTGCAGTGGTGAATTTAGGACACCTGCAGTTAATGTAATAATGAGCTCTCATATCTTAGTGGGTTAATTCGTAATATGTTTG
>LS056715.1:0-11843 GCA_900241095.1 Acartia tonsa
CGATGCTAGACATAGTTTTTTCGTATGGATGAGAACCGGTTCCTATCCACCGGATTCGAATAAATACGAGAAATTTTTTATCTATTTTTGCTACTTAATACCTTTATAAAAATCAAGTTATTAACCTCTATTTGGTTTTAATAGATATAAATTTTTAGCCTGCAACTTTTACCATGGAGAAACGTATTGACCAAATAACTGAGGACTATATTAACAACCTTAATGGACTAAAACAAATTCCCCTGTCATAATATATGTAGTCTATATCCATTCCTAGAAAACTCGTAGACTTTACTCAGCTGATTTTTCATGTTACAAGGAGTGGACATAATTTTTTCTGTTGTCTTGACCTAGACCTTTACCATGCAACCAGTAATGTGGAACATACAGCCAAAGTTCTCAAATTAAAGTTGTAAAATATCATTTTAGTATATTTATTGCAGTCCAAATATAAATAAATAATTTGTAGGAATCTTAGAGAATCCTTATACTAAAGTAACAGGATGTCTATCTGAACCATCTGTACCAAAGGATATCGCTAACCGCCGAACCGATATGGTTCTCCTTTACTGCTTAGCTTTTCATAAGTCATGAGAAGGTTTATTGCTATTTTGGAGGAGGGTTCCACCACCCTCCCAAGAGAAATCACAAAAAAAACATTACTAACCCCATCTAGTTGCGAAAAAATATTTTTTATTAAACAGCTGATCCTAACATAGATTGAAAGAAAACATTGTACATGCCCCTAGAGGTCACCAGGGCCGTAGCCGCTATTCAACGATAAATTGATGCTCATTTTGTAGATTGGAAATTTGAAATTATTAATGAAAAAGTTTTGACAATGATAAATTATAATAACATATCATGATTTTATAAAAGTATCTAAAGTTTTAAGGAAACTAATGAGAAACGTCTTTCTCGTATTCATTCGAAACCAATTCTAATCCGGTGGATTAAAACCGGTTCTCATCCATCCGAAAAAACTATGTCTAGCATCGTATTATATCCAGTTTTCTACGAATATAAAAATGTCCGAGCATAAGATTAAAACCAGTTTTTTAGCCGGTGCCTTCGGCACCTCGGGGCTAAAAAACGATCGTGTTATTTACTAGGCAATATCTATCTAATACATTTCATCTGGATTCAAAACGGTTATGAATCATAAAGAAAAAACGTTTATAGTATTGAACTTTGAAAATTGCTCATGGAAAAACAACTAATAATTTTGTGGTAGTTACAAGTTTTAATAAACAAATATCTAACGCATTGTATTATAGACAGCTTTCCGTGGATATTGAAATAAAAAATATTTAAAATAATCAAGTTTTGTTAGCAGTGGTAAATGTCTGTAATTCGATGCTATACATGATTTATTAGTATGGCTAAGGTCCTGTCCTAAACCACCAGGTATCAATCTGAAAGAAATTTATTTCACTTTGAAGAATTTAAACCACTATAGTATTGAGAAAAAAATGCCATAAACCACAAAAAATACTTACACACACAATCAAATATCTCGACTGTAATATGCATGTATTTTTAATTCTGACAAAAAATCATCTAAAGCAAACATACAGAAAAAGAATAAAGCAGTGAGAGGAAACTATTTCGTCCACATTTTTCAAACATCAAAATCGTAACCTTACAAATCCTTATCCATAATAAACCATTACTAAGTACAATATTAAGTAGATTTAAAAATCATCTAACTATTAATCATAATCTAATTGCCTTCATAATTATTTTCTTACAGGCATAATTGGTAAATATGATTTTGAAACAAGGCAAAATATACATTTGTATCATAATGTACAAATAAATTTTAGATTTATAAATAATTTGATATATGAAGCTGATTTTTACCTTATTAGTTAGGGATTCTGACAAACAATTCTAAAGGAAAATTTCCCCACAAACCCCTCCCCCTTTACTTCTCCTTCTTACCCACCCCGCTTCAGTTACAAGAAAAAACAAGATATACCCCCACCACTTAAAAAGGTTTCGTAATTTTTTGTAGAATTGATTGTTATAATAGCTAGACCTGCCTTATAGTAAAGTAAGAGGCAACATGATAATTGTTTGTGTATGTCTGTATGTCTATCTTTTTGCCTGTAAAGCAACTAACCTACCTACTAACCCTTCAACAATTAAAAAAAATATATTTATATGGATACCCTATCGAATGAGCTCTCAGAGCTAAACTCTGGTTAAAAAATGTTGTTAATCGGGATATGGCGAGCAAACTAGGTTTATCGGTCCCAATGCACACTTTGCTTCTAACTAATAATCAAGGAGGAAGGGGACATTAAACAGTAAATTGCACTGGTGCCCAAAGTTTTATAATCACGTTATCTTATTCGTTGGCTCGAAAAGTTTTATTGAACAGTGATTGGTTAGTTACAAACTAGTAGTGTCCAACATTTACAGCAATAATTTTAATCTAAAAATAATGCGATTTTGTATATCATCTTTTGGAACGTATATCAACTTATCGTCCGTTGTCTTATCCCAGAGATCCCTGAAACTTTCGCTCATTATATACATTGAAAAAAAAACATAAAAAAGTGTTAGCTTCTTATTTCTGCGCTACTTATGATTTTAACTTTTCAACCAATGATTGTTATAATAAATTCACTGAGTGAAATAGTCTTTGATACTTCTTAGTTATTGTTTATTAACAGAATGAGTAATCTGTCAATAATCATTATGGAGGTGCATTAATTCACCATCTAATGTCCTATCCCTGTTAATAATGAATTAAACTCACCCAACACCAGTATCATAACCAAATCTGTATGAGTGGGGTCCCTCTTGTCCATGGATTTGGAAGGACAGTCTCTGTGCGTCATTGTAGCCCTCCTACAATAAGATAATCAGTTATCTACTGGTTTCATAATCATTTGGCGGGAAATATTAGTTTGTAATGGGATCAACAAAAATATATATTAATCCTATAAACATTCGTTTTCTTATCCGCGAATAACTGTGTGTAAATTCAAATGGTAGATTAATTAAAACTGGTTTTAAACTCTAATGAAAAACTCTAAATAATATTTTTTGTAACCCTAGGAAACGGCTAAAACTTACTCCAGGATAAGCAGCTGCGCCAGCGGCTACAGCAGCCTCGATAGACTTCTGTTCAACGGGAACATAGGCGCTGTCATAAGCGGCGGGAGGCGGGGAGTAGGGAGTGTAGGCGGGCTGGAAACTCTCGCCCTCCAGCTGATCTGCTCTGTCGTCAACAACCTGAAGAAGAAACAATTGTTTATAAGATTTTTTCCGTAAGTCTGCCTCTTAAAGATATTTGTAAGTATATGCATTTAGCCTTTACAGGAAGCAACAGTAAGCAACAGTAATTACGCAGTCTTTCAATTCCTTTTTATTTTAAGGAAACTGGATGAATATACTAAGAGATATGAAAATTTTTATCCATTTTCCTTAAATAGAAAGATTTCTCAAAACTGTTTACTTACTTTAATCTAATTGTGGATTAGGTCATTCTTGTTATTTAAATTAACATATTGTAATAATTGAATGGCCTTAAAATCATAAAATAACACACATTTTATAATTTAAATTATTATGTTTGGTTAGTTAATAGATGCTAAATTTAAGAAAAACAAATAAAGAATGGAATCTTTACAGCAATTCTACTATATAAACAAATTTGGCTGTTTTAAAGATTTTAAAGAACTAGAAAAAAGACAAAGAATTTAACGATCTAGTATAAAGACATCGTAAACTTTTTTATTGTTCACTAGCGACTACTCCCCTAGCATCTAAGGGCTCTGCATTACGAGGGGTAACTAAGAAGTGGGCCCAAAAGTAGTGTAAAACCACCCAAGGCTTTAGCCTAAAATTGAATTTTTTCTTTGTTTTTATGTTATTATATATTTTGCTAATATTAAACACTTAATTAAATAGGTGCATAAAAATTTATCAAATATGATCTATAAAACGGCTAGACGAATTAAATAAAATCATGCATGTTTTTAAAAAAAGATATGAAAACCGGAAATTTGCAAATGTAATTGTAATTACAATATATGCAAAAACACAACTATTTGCAATGTTTTGTTGATACATTATACAATCTGAAAATACGAATTATCAGTAAAAATTTAAAGTATTATACCCAGAAATATTTTTCGGGTGATGGGGAGGAGGGGGAGGGGGAATTGATTACTCCAATATAATCCGAATTTTACATATTTTATTGCAGCTTACAATTCAATCTATGGTTCTCATGTCTTGAGATTATTTTTTAAACGCCTTCAGAAGTTTTTTTTTTACATAAATTGGGATATATACAGTGTATGTTAACTTCTTAAAATACATTTTTATACATAGCAAAAATGTGCGATCTAATGAAATAATTGTTGCATTGAATGTGCATTATTATTTGCCTTTTTGTTGTGTTATGACCTGGCAAACACATGCGCGAACAAAATAGTTCATGGTTGCCACAGTTTTATGAGATATTTCTTTTTTATTTGCTTATCTTACTTTTTTTTAACTTTTCTAACAGAAACAAAAGGTCTAATAAAATTTCCTGTGAAAAAATAGCAAGCTTTAAGCATCCTAGAGAGGTAGAGGTGATGGGGAGTGTTTTTTCTAAAATATTGCAGAAATTAGGATTTTATCTTATTTGTTGGCAACCCTACATTTAACATTTGTTTTTACTAGATTTTTGTTACAAATTTGTTTAAATGAAGATGTAATGAAATAGTTAATTTTATTCATGCTTCAATTATTATCAACATTTTACTATCCTTAAATTTTAAAATCATATAAATATATATATGTTTACAAAAGAGTGCTAAATTTTCTTTAAAAGTGATATGGTGTATTTCTAACCTTGTGTCTGTCTGTTTATACCAGATGATTATAAGCTTTCCAGTGAATAGGTCCAATATGATTTGTATTTATATTGTGGAAAGGAAAATTTAAAATCCCGAAAGAAAATCTTGGAAAAAGTAGGTCCCCAAATTGATTTAATGCTAAAAAGTAATAGGTCAACGCCAACATAGAGACAATATTTCATATTTTCATTATTTATTCATTTATTTATTTATTTAGTTTTATTCATTATTAACTTACTAACCACTGAACCAAATGAGTACTCCTTTCTTGGGAAGATTCATGTAAGTTCCATGATAATTTAGGCTATTATCATTGTACATTGTATAAAAGAGGATTTGGATGGTTGTAGGCTTTTTTTTGCACCCCATGCAAATACAGAACCCATAGAAACTAGGGGTACATCTACTAGTGTATAATAATAAAACACTATTTAAAGCGCAGCAACTCTATAAAACTTACCACATCAGCGTTTCTCTCGAAGACCTTCTGTCTCTGAGGCTCAGGCTCTCTGTATCTGTTCTCGACAATCTCGGGCTCAACGTACACCTAAAAAACAAGGACATTATCTGACACATTACAATCTTTCCCGATTTTGTATTACTTTAGCGGAACATGATTCCAGTTACGTTATATTTTTTTATCCCGAAAAAGGGAAGGGGGGAAGAAAATCTCTTCAAAAGAGATGGGGAAAACCCCCTTTTCTCCCATCTCTTTTTTCTTCCCCCCTTCCCTTTTTTTCTTTCCCCCTTCCCTTTTTCGGGAAAGAAAAATATGACGTAACTGGAATCATGTTACGCAAAAGTAATACAAAATCGGGAAAGATTGTAATGTGTTACATTATCTCTGTTTTTATAAAAAAAAACAAGCGTAGCAACATCAAGAAATAAAATCATGTTAAAAATTTTTTGGCCATGTCAGAATATAAAGGTTTATTCTTAACTTAAGCCAATGGCCGATAAATTGATGAACAACCCCTATGATGATACACAAAATTACCCCTGCGGTAGATTAAAATTTGTGGTTGAAACACTCAACTTAATTCACTAAAGTCCCCAAAGTTGTCATGTACAACAAGGAATGAAAGGGAAATTGGACAGCAAATTGCACTGGTACCCAAAGTTTGGCACAAAAAACTTTGAGTACTTTTTTGATTTTAGATTGGCTGAATCCAAACTAGTAGTGTTCAAACTTTTTATCCTAAAAATGTAATCTTCATAAGAGTTAATTTATTTAACATTATTTGGGATGTCTATCAATTTATCGTCCATTGTCTTATCCCTTAGGATCCTTGTATACCACTCTTGACCTACCTCGTTCAGTTGGTCAA
This sequence comes from Acartia tonsa, assembly GCA_900241095.1. Lineage (NCBI taxonomy): Eukaryota > Metazoa > Arthropoda > Copepoda > Calanoida > Acartiidae > Acartia > Acartia tonsa. The sequence continues at coordinate 6,191 of LS056715.1, forward strand.
TGGAAGGTTCCTGCTGGTATGCTGGTTCCTGCTGGTATACAGGTTCAACTGGTCTTGTCAAGGCCTTCACAGGCTTTCTACCATATTCATACTCCTAAAGAAATCATATATTTTTAGTGTTTTAAAATTCACGCAATCTCTCATGAAACACAAAACGACTAAATTCATGGCAAATTCACATTCGTTGGGTGAAACTTAGGAGAATTTCAATCAAATTTTGTTTGGTTTGTGTAAACATTAAGCGTACGAACTTTTCCACCAGTAATAAATATAAATAAAAAGCTCAATTTTATACAAATCTAGCTGAAAACTTCCAGCATTGTAACTATGTATTTAACTATCACTAATTGCTACGCCCCTAGAAGCGTCTTGGAGCACTTAGTAGAGTGTTGCGTCGACCCACCAATATCAATTTTAGTTTTAAAATGAAAGAGTAAAAAATAAAATGGTATTATTTTTAAGGCGACTTCTATTAGTTTTAAATCTTCCCTGGAACTATAAGAAGCTTTACTATAAAGGAAACTTATATATGTTAATGATAATGAGATTATTTGCTACATACAGACAAACACATAGACATCCTGTTACTTTTATTTCAGGATAATACCTGGGGTTTAGGTTGATAGCTGGGAACTGGAGCAGATTTCTTGGCAGGGGCGGGATAAACAGGACGTGGAGCATACTCCTTAGGTGCGTTGTACCTTAACATTTGTTGTTTAGATTAAATGTATTTCTAATTTTATAAATATTTAATATTAAAAAGAGATAATTTGCTCAAAGGTTTAATTTAAAGAAAATTATTTTCAAGCAGGAGTATTAAATTAATAATAAATAAATGTGTAAATTTAAAATCATATTTTGAAATACAATAGTCCAAAACCTTCCAAGAGTTAATGAGAAGCTTCCTAAGAATGGATAACCAAAGCAGATCAGTGGTTAGCGAGAACTTAAAAGACAAACAAACTAAAATCTTAATACTTTATATGGATTACTGCAATTAAATTACTACTCATTTTGAAAATATACCTGGCAGGTTCAAACCTGGATTCCTCCTGGAACCTGGGAACCTCCTCCTGGTATTCTGGCTGCTTCTTCTGCACAGGCCTAGTAATAAACAATTATCATTTTACCTATCACTAGAGGCTTCTAGGGGCACTTAAAAGGTAAGAAAGTCGTCTCATCGCCAAATTTCAATTTTAACTTTTAAAAAATGTTTTGTGATTTCTTTTAAGTGGTTTGTGGTAGCCTCTCAAGAATAGATATAAACCTTCCCAGGGGAAGCTTAACTGTAAAGGAAAACAATATAAGTTTAGCAGTTATCCTTCGGTACAGGCCACAGACTCACGAACACAGGTCATATTACTTTAATATAAGGATACATCTACCCAAATTGTCTATTAATCTAATTAAAAGCAATGACTAATGATAGGCCCGTATACATTGTTTTTGGCCTAGCATTGGTCAATTTATTTTATAACGTCATTTTTTTGTTAGGCACTATAAGCTGCTTCATCTAATTAACTATGAATCTATCTGAGTACCTAAGCTGTCTCTGAGCTTGTTTCTGTTGCACAGGATTATAGACATATCCTTGCCTATCCGTGGCCCTGGTCTGCTGGATTTCCAATGGCTGCTGTTTGTAGGCCTCTGCTACAGGTGCATAGTCTGTCGGCCTAAATTACATCATATTATATGCATGACAACTTATAAATGATTTTGAAAAGATATGTTGTTTGAAATTTCACTTTAAATATTTTTTTTATGTTTTTTAGGTTTAGTTGGGTAATTAAGAGTTAAAAGACCCCCACAGGGTTGAGACTCCAAAAAATGGCCTACCACTACAAAAGTTTACTCATCCTAACCAGACCCTTCTTAAAAGTACATCAGCTGAAACCAATAATTGAATCATACAAAGATATGTTAAAATTTCATGATTTATCTTAGGAGGGAGGATTTATGGTTTGATATGGGTGAAAATGATTTGATTTATGTACAATACCTGTTGTTTCTTCTGTTGGCAACCTTCTTAACTGGTCTGCTCATTCTGATAGGAGCATCCTAGACAAACAATTTTAATTCAAATACAAGTTTTAGATTTATCTTTAACTGTATAAGAGGGATGTAAACCCTTGTAAACGGTGGTGAAAGGGGGGGGGGATTAAACATTGTAAATGTGATGACTAGTAATAAAATGCCGTTTTTACCTGTCGTAAGTGGTCATGTGTGAAATTGGAAGGGTGACACAAATTTCAGATCTCAGATTTCGCGATTTAAAAAAAATTATCGTCATATTATAGCAAATTAAATAATCTTGCAAGCATCGCTTTTATCTAATAGAGAAAAATAGTAATGAGATCTGAAATTTGCGTCACCCTTGCCAAAATGACGCATGGCAGCGTACAACCGCGGGAAACGGCATTCCCCTAAATTTTGCTATGGAGTTGGATACGCCCCTTTTCTGCACGACTCTGGTTTCATATTGAATAGTCATTTAAGAATTCATCGTAAGACCACAAAAATGACATTGCCAGACTTCCTTGAAAGAAAATGGTTTTCCAAAATATTTTGTAGTGACATGCATAATCATGCCTATATGTGTGAGAGTATTTATTGGATTGTGTATGTGTTTCTCTTTATGGGAATATTTATAGTAGCGATGCTTTAAGAGAAATGTCTTTTTTTAAACTTAATTATGCATAGAAAATATAACAATAAAATGATTTTGAATATATTTAGAAACCTGTTCTGGTACATTTACGTTTCAAATATTTAACAAAAATTATTTCAATATATTATGCCTTAAAAACCGATTTTTGCAAAGGACTTGATTTTATGAATTGAAAGGCTGTGCAAAAATACGCACATTTTCAAAATTCCAATTGCGCAGCTTGTATTTATAGTAGAAAAAGGTTATACATATTGTTAGGATCTTCATAAACTCTAAATTTTATAAATGGAAGTACTATTTTTGTGCTATTTTTATAATATTATTAACGTAATAAGGTAAAAAGACATACATATAATCAAAGTAAAGAGTAGTTGCGTTTCTAATAATAACATCCACTCTTTATTGAAACTTTTTTCATAAGCTATACTGATGATCTGTCTGGGATGTTATGATTAAACCAAAACATAATCAATTTCCATGTATCAAGGCATTCGAAACAAGTGTTCGCCAGCCGCGCCTAAGCCGCCATTTAGCCGCAAGGAAATGAATGTATGTAAACCTGTTTTTAAGTTCACATTTTGTATTATAAAGTATTATATTGGAAATTTCCTTGCTTCTGTGCGTCCGTCTGTTTGCAATAAATGGTATTTTGGACACTTGAATTTCTCAGCAGCTATTTCAGATAGGCGGCTGTATTTTATATGTAGTTTCCTTATACTGACGAGCTTCAGGTAAGGGATTTACTATGTCCTTCGGTCAGTAGGTAAGGCCACAAAAGACCAATGCAGTTGAAAGGTCACGTTTTTTTTATTCTAGATGTATGTTTTATTATATTTAATACGAAAAACATCTACTCTACAGCTGACTTTGTCCCTTCGTGATTTTTTGTGCTTCGCTACTTAGGGACGATGACATACTTGTTTATGCATATGCGCGGCTGCTGAACACTTTTCTCACATAACAAAACTTTTTATCAAATCAAATAAAAATATAAGTCTTTTAAAGTTACAAAATTGTATTTGTCTACATTATTACATCATGCTTTAAAGCCTCCAAGTCATACTAAATAAATTTCTATACCAACATAACTTTTTTGATTTTTCGTAAGCTATGGTTAATTTTCCAAACTATATCAAATGAATATTTTTGAAATCAAGGTTAATAATGGTGTTCTACTAAAATTGATGGATAAAATCTCGTAAATAGCTGGTAGAATTAGAATGTGTCCTTCAGAAAGACTTTGTGCATGTAATTGTTTCATAAAGCAATCATAACAATCACGAAACCTTTGTAGAAAAATGGATTTATATGTTTTGAAGCACGACCAACGGACCAAGTCAATTCTATACTAGATGTTCATTGGTATACGGAATCTTCATTATAGACTATAGTGGCTGTATTGAATAACACATTTCTCTAAATGCGTTACGGACGGGCTTACGTACAGACAACGTGATTTAAAGAGTAGCTTCGGTACTAATTAAACATTATGAAGGAAGCAGCTTATAGTGCCTATTAAAAAAAGACATACAATAAAATGACCAATGATAGCCAAGGCCAGTATACATTTAACCATTGGTCAATTACAATGTATACTGGCCTATTATTGGTAATTTCTATTGTATGACGTCATTTTTTTATTAGGCTTCATTGTGAAGATACTTTAACGCGCGACCTACCGCTATCGTATTTGTTATTTACCTTTTGTGGCTTTTTAATTTGTCTTCTTTCTCTGCCATAATCCATGTCAAGAGAGGGGCGGATAAACTCTTGAGGGTTACTGATGGTAATTTAACATAAATATCAGGTTTGTTTTTTGTTCAATATTGTGATTGGTCTTGTCAAAAGATATGCTGAGCAGTAAAAAAGTGGACATAGATATGAAAATTATACAAATACTTCTTTACTAAGTCCATACATTTCCAGTCTATAATTTCAAACTACATACTTGGTTATTTGTCTATCATAATTGAGGATGTATATTAATATATTGCCCATTATCCTATCTCTAAAGATCCCTTGGAATAAGATACAACCAAAGGTTGGCAATAAGAAGGTTTTAAAGTACTCCTTCTAGCAAGGAGAAGGTTTTAGAGTACACCTTCTAGCAAGGAGAAGGTTTTAAAGTACTCCTTCTAGCAAGGAGAAGGTTTTAGAATACTCCTTCTAGCAAGAAGAAGGTTTTAGAGTACTTCTTCTAGCAAGGAGAAGGTTTTAGAGTACTCTTTCTAGCAAGGAGAAGGTTTTAGAGTACTCTTTCTAGCAAGGAGAAGGTTTTAGAGTACTCCTTTTAGCAAGGAGAAGGTTTTAGAGTACTCTTTCTAGCAAGGAGAAGGATTTAGAGTATTGGCTTGAATATTGGTATATTTATTCTTTTCTGATAACTATTAAAATATTAATATTAGGTGAAGAACATGAATAAACCAAATAATACTTAATGTATAGACATATAAATAAAGATCGACTTTCTTCTCATAAAATTTTTAAAAAATATAAATGCATAGGAGTGACGGACAGACAAACAGAAAACATCCTCTAAAAAGACTTTAGGAGATTACAAAACAAAATCTAAAAAATATTGTTATTTAATTGCAAATAACATAAATATTTAACAATTGTCTACACCGTCATGGAAATATTTACTCCTGTTTTTGTACATTTTTTCACTTATCAAATGGTGTGTCCAAAATCTACAATATCATTTAACAGCTCTGTAATTTTATCCCTCCCCCTTTTTAATTCAATTTCCATCAACAATTTTTGACTCAAAGGGACAACACCAATGGAAAATGGTATACATTAAAAAGTGTAGAAAAAAAGTTATACATTAAAAATAGACCCAGAGTAAATAATTTAAGGTGGGGAAAGGAGGGGGCGGGGCTGGTACTAAATTTTATCACATCCAGACTTGGACTGGGGGGGGGGGGGGGGGGGGGGGGGGGGGGGGGGGGGGGGGGGGGGGGGGGGGGGGGGGGGGGGGGGGGG
>LS056716.1:0-11843 GCA_900241095.1 Acartia tonsa
CCAGGGAGGGAGGGGATAGTTGCAGATGATAATGTTCACTATCAACACTCTATGCTACTAACCAGGTATACCCAGGGAGGGAGAGGATAGTTGCAGATGATAATGTTCACTATCAACACTCTATGCTACTAACCAGGTATACCCAGGGAGGGAGGGGATAGTTGCAGATGATAATGTTCACTATCAACACTCTATGCTTCTAACCAGGTACAACCATGGAATAAGGAAACATTTGACTTTAAATACCATTTAAATTTTTTTTTAACCACGTTCTCTTGCGAGGGAAAATTTTTCTTTCTTTTTACATCCCTTCGTTTACCCCTTTCGACCCCCCCCCCTCCCAAGAAAAAGCACAGGGATATTTTTCCAGTGAGTGGAGGTGTGGATATTGCACGCTCGTATTAAATTTTGTCATTAGCAATAACATTTTTGTTTAGAGCTTTAGAATTATCAGATATCCAGTTTGAACAACATTCTTATGCTGATGAAAACCACAGTCTACGTGGGGTTAGCAGGTGCAGTAATAGTTATTTATCACATCGTATTATAGACAGCTATTCTAAAAACTAAAAGTAATAAGATTAAAACCAGTTTTGTAAGCACCAAGGGACCGAACCCAGTATATAAGTATTCACTTAATCAATTATCGTCAATCGAGGCTTAAAACATAGTGCTTCCATTCGTCGTCGTGGAGGTGAAAAGTTCGAGAATCGAATATCGGCTCAAAACCACGGCGTAACTAAAGACGTTAAAAATGCTTTTTACTTCTGCTATTTCTTATGTGAGTCATTACTAACAAGGATGGATTTATATGTATCTCTGTCTGTTTGTCAGTCAGGTTTTAGGCTATAACAACCGTCCTAGAGAAAAAGTCAATAAAATTGTTTTCCTGTCTACTATAATTTTCTCCTCCACAAACTAATATTTGCTAGTGGCAAATTATTTATTTAACCTTTTCAATAAAAATGTATTGAATTGTTGAATAAAATATTCAAATACATTATTGAATGAGTTTATATTTCATATTTGAAAACATTCAATTAAGTTAGAAGCTTTTACACAATATTATTTTCAAATTTAAGCTCTAAACTCAATTTGATATGCTAGTAGTGGCTTTGCCCCCAGCTTCTAGAACCACTCCCCTTATTAGATATTGTGAAAATACATATTTTCGAATTAGAAAAAGATTTTTCTGCATGATTTATTTTATGATAAATTTATTGTTTTTTTACTAACTGCTTCGCCCCCATATAGAGGTAGGTGGCCCTCATGCAAATCATACTTCTAAAAGGGATTTTTTCTCGAGTGGTGGGGGTGTCTCATTCTTCTATTCTCTAAATAGCCTAATATATTCAATGGTACTTGGAAACAGTGTATGGATCGGTCTACTGTTTACGAGATATTACGACTTACACGCAGAATCTTTGAATAGAAAAGGATTGTGAGTGCATTCCCTTTAAGGAAAAGCTAAAATGGTCTAACAGTTATATCGTTATACTCTGTATTACAGTTAAAGAAACGAGTCGAGTTATTAATCGTGAAATTTTTTTTTATAGATTTTTGTACCACGCCATGGATGACTTCTGGAATAGATGTTTTGATTTGTAGAAAAAGCAGAAAAGCAATACACAACAAAGGGCGTGCACAGAGTTATGTTTAGCAACCACATCTAGCATTGTATAATATATATTTTAATTAAACTTATGTATTAAAATTTTGTAATTAATATTTTTTTCTTATGTATTAAAACAACTAGTCATTATTATTATACTAAACTTTTTATTGTCTTGATTAAATACTTTTTAATATTGTTATTTTATAATTGATATAAAAAATGTAAGGATTTTTAATTTTGTTATAAAATAGTTAATAAAAGTAATAAATCTTTCTTGCTAGGGTATAGAAAATTTTCTTTATTATCAAATTTTATAAATTTTTCATCTTTATAATATTGCCCCCCCCCCCCTCCCATAAAAAAACATAACACTTTTTAGTAGAAAGGTACTCTATAGTTAATTTAATCTGTCTGTATTTTTTTCTGCTGATAAAAGAGCATTAAGTAATCAACTTACTTGGTCCGTCGGTCGTTTCTCTTTTTTGATCACTGCATATCAGCTTTATAACTCGCTTTGTCCGTTTGTCCATCCATGATTTTTTATGCTTCGATACTCTTGGATGTTGTCATCCCTTTATTCATCGGAACCAATCTTATCATTATTTTTTGTAAGTTTTGATATTTGTTTATCATATCTTTAGATATATTACACGACGACGATAAATGCTTAGTAAGCTGCCGAGCCCCTCTAATAAAATTGTATTATTTGAAGAGGGTCTAAATAAACTGAAATGTATAGTGAATATTTTTGTTTATCTCCGGTAATGTAAAATAAATATGGGAGAGTAATAAATTTCCTACCCATCCTCGGCTGCAGTACATCATACTTGTTACAAAAGATACAAAAGGGCTTGAAAAAACGCATGCATTATTAAAGTTTAAGATTAGAGGAGGCAGGAGTAAAATAGCTGTATACCCACCGACTAAAGACCCTATAATTTAATTAGAAGCTAGCATTTAAAAATGACCGAATTTATAAATAATTTCTCATTTTTAGAAACAATACACATAATATAAAATGTATTAGGTATTTGTGTTTATCCTTTATAAACCCTGAAAATTACTGAAGTAAAAAAAACTTTTTTTTGCGTTATCATGAAAAATAAAAACTGAAAAATTTCGGTATTTTGATAGTATACTGCGTTTTCATGCGTTTTTTGAGGGGTTTTGGCGTGTCCAAACCAAAAGAAAATAACTTGTAAGCAACACAGGACCATTAGGTAGAGCCCAATTAATTCAGCAGTTACCGAGATATTAAGCTTCAGACAGACAGACAGACAGACAAAAGGACGGACAGACTGACAGACATTAAGCTACTTTGTATTATTACTATCGGCTTCGCCCTTAGCCTCTAGGGGCTTTAGTTAAAAACCTTCCCGGGACCTATGAGAAGCTACCCTGTAAAGGATAACCCGATCGGTTCAGCGGTTAGCGAGATCCTTCGCTACAAACAAACAGACAGACAGACAAACAAACATCGTTCTATTTTGTGTTATAGATAGATATAAATTATAAGCATTGTCTGTAAATTAAAAATGCTTAATAAAACTCTAGGTATGTATTGACAAAACTTTGTTTGCCGCTAAACTTTTACCTCTAATTAGATTGCAAACATAAAAGTATATGGGTTTGGAAACCAGACTGTCCACAGTGACCAGCAAACAGTCAGACACCCAGAAAAAAATAGAAAAACAGTAAAACAATATTTTAAAAATCGAACGGACATTAACAGGCATGCGCAGTTAGTCAAAAAATATGTAGTAAGTTAAATTATTAGGCTAGCCGTCTTGCAGAAAAAAGGCAGGCAGAAAGGCAACAAGTCGGCGGTCTGTCAGTCATAAAATTTATAATTTCGCTTTATTGCTAACCTAAACTATCTACCAAGAGACGGCCGCCGCACTGCAATTTACTCAATGTGTTTTGAACAATTGGCAGCTGCATTAGATGCCTAGCTAAAATAAAAGAAAAAGGAGAGTAAAATTTGACACACAAATACAGCAATTTTTACTTGATCAAATAAGATATTGAATAATAGTTATTTATCGCATCGTGTTATGGACAAATTATCAAATGAAAAATCATAAGATTAAATAATTTATTTTAGCCCGGAGGGAACTAAGGCCTGGAATAACAAAACTGGCATTAATGATATATTTTTTTTCAAATTCATGATTTTTCATTAGGCTGAGAACCGGTTCTAATCCAGCGGATGTTAATAGGTTTTGAAGCCATTCTAGAAAATATTGATGTTGAATAGACACTAAAAATATCAGGGACATTATTAGTGAGGGAAAAGGGCATTTAAAAGACCCCACGCATCTAAAAGTTAAAATAAATTTTTATTAACAGATATTTTGTTGAACCAAATTGTGTCAAACCTATAGAGCACTGCAAGAGTTCAATATAATAAATTTAATTTGGCATGGAATAAATGTATATTATACAGGGTAGCATCATAATATTTGTAACCAATTTTATATTTGTAATAAGTTTTTTTCATGTGCCGAGAAAATTGACTAAAAGAACAGGAAATATGTAGGCGTTGTTTAGGACAAATATTGAAGGATTATACTTTGGAAAAATATGCTTATTTTGAAATACATATCTTTCTATCTAAAATACAGTAGGTTTTTTTAATGATATTTTTTTGATGATCTGTTAATTGTCTTAAAAAAACGAAGAAAATAAGCCATTAATCATTAAATTTTGATAACTATAAGTGGGGTAAAATTGCTTTCAAAAATGTTCTCATAAAAAAAACATACTGTATTATATAATAATAAATAAATGTGACGAAATAATACTTTTTGACAATACTTGTGACTATGGCCCCAGTAATTAGGTGTTTTAGACTTTTGTGTTAGATGTTTAGTTTAACCAAAAATAGACTAAAACAAGATGATAAGTACAGAAAAAGCAACCAGATATTTTCTGCAGCTTTTAGAAGCCTAAAAAAGTTTTTTATTTGGTTATATTAGTGGTACAATTTTGTATAACAAAAAAATCTAATTTTGGAGCCCTGTACTTAAAGGGTACAAACCTAAATATATTATCATTCTCTTTACAGTGTACAGTACACAGCATGTGCTGTACATTGTTTAAATACACTGTAACATTGTACATTGTATGTACACATACATGTGATGCTTCGTAGCTGTTATATTTTACGGCATCAGCCAGAAAATTGAAATATTTGCAGATTTGCAAAACTGTTTCATGTCAGAAAGTTTGCACAAATTCAAAACATAAAAGAATAACTTTTGTTTTCAGGTAGATTTTCTCTATTGTGCATAGCACCATTCATATAACTACACATACACACACCCTAACACACACATACACACACACACACACAAACACACACACATACCCACAGCCACCCACACACGTTCACAAAGCATAGCAAAAGCAAAAAATAACCCCATGATATTACACAAAACAATATTACAATTTAATTAATCTTTTACTAATAAAAGGAAAAATAACAGGTTTGGTAACGTTTTCTTATTAGGTTACTAACTAACTTTGGAGACTTATATTAAATTTGATTTTTTTAAAGCGAAGCTTTTCTATAATTTGTGTCGGTCCGTCTGTCCGTCCGTCTGTAACGGATAACTTTTTTCGTCAATTTAGGCATGTTAGAATTGTCCTATCGATTTCTAACTTTGCATGGTGATTCTTGTATTAGTTAGGTACGATTTAAAAAGCGTAGCAACTCAGTCCCTAATCATTACCAAAATGTCCGTACGTCCATTTTAAATAAGTAGATTTTTTACTTTTTTAACAACAAATTTTTATGTGATCTAATTATCCGATTGATCTGATTTTTCGTATACTGACTCCTGGGACAACAAAGTAAAATATTTTGAGCGAAGCAACTCTATAATCAAGTCCTAAAAATGTAAGTATGTCCATTAGCATTATCCTATATCAAGCAGTTTTTCAACAAATTTACTTACAATTTTGCTTCGACTCTGATACATTTATATTCTGATTATTCAGTTCTGACACTTAATGTCCGTTTGTCCTACCGTTTCAGTGCTTTGCTTTTATGGATGTTGTCATCCTTGTTTTATTATAAATAATTTGACTAGTTGGTGTATATTAATGTGTAAATATGTATATTTTATCAGACAACCTTTACCCTTAATTATAATACAAGGTATCCAAATCTAATAAATCATAACTTATCTATATTTCAATTGTTATTTTAGTGAAAACTACTCTATAAGTCTCTATTTCATTTAAATATAAGTTCATCCTATAAAGTAGTAAGCTTTTCTATGTCTGTAGCAAAGAATCTCTCTAACCTCTTAACTAATATGATTCTCCTTTATAGTGTGGCTGCTCTTAGGTCCTGAGATGGTTTTAGGCAATTTATTTTTATAAATAAGTCTGGGTATTGTCATATGCTATTTTCAGCTTTTTCATATCCATTCGAATATATAGCCCCTAGATGCTAGGAGCGCAATATAAGCGAAAAATAAGTTTATATTCTATAACATTTCTTCCGAAACCTTACACTGTCCTTTAATTTATGTAAGGCTTGGAAGTCGCCTTGAGTTATGCCAAGGAATAAATTTGAATAACTATAAGTCGATAGTAAGTCAGCCAAGAACACTATAATCTGTACCTTTGGCAAGTGCATATTAATACTTTCAATTTTGTAATGCATTTGAAATATTATTTCATAATTTGTGAATATTTGACCAATTACGACGACCTTGATACATCTACCTAAATTTTAAAAAGGCATAACAGTTAGTGAATATTAGATTTTTTTTAAAGGATGAAACTATCCATTAAAGCAAAGCTCAAGAATTATGAAGCTACAATTATCTTGCAAACTAATATGCATAAACATGACCTAAACCTAACACACGAAAAACTACCCCTGCTTATTTTCAAAATAAAGGAATGTATAGGCGGGGTTTTCTGTGCTTGACTAAGCACTTTAAGGAAAGTCGCTAAACTTTTATATCTGAGGATTAATAAGGTCAAAATTAGGGTTGGGCCGGATATCCGGTAATTTGCCGGATATCGAACGTTGGCCAGATATCCGGCATTAGAAAACAGCTAGATATCCAGCCAAAAAAGTATCCGGCCCAACCCTAGTCAAAATATACCAAATCTATTGCGGACATAATTTAACCAATTGTTGACCAAAACTATTAGAAAGCTTCCCTTTTATAACGCGACTATTTAGTTTTTTGTTTGATTCTCTTATTTTGCTAAATACCAACTCTTTGTTATTTGAATTTGCTTACAAAACAGCAAATTATACTAAAGGAATTATAAACATTCTTATAAAAAAATAAGAGTTCGAGATACTTTTCAATGATTATGGCTGGTCCTTCTGACTAAAGATCCATGCGTAAATTTAGTCTAGCTGGAAAATTATAGAATACAGCTTATTGGCTTCTATCTTCAGCTAATTTTTAAAAGCGTAGCTTTTATACATAATAGGTAGATACTTCTTAGGAGAAGTGCTTACAAGCTATAAGTGTCAATGTTCGTTTGTCCAACATTCTATTTGATGAGCTTCACTTTCATAGATGTTGTCAAAACTAAAATTTGTTCTTTATTCGAGATGTCGTTAGCTGTCAGCATAAAAATTTAGTAATTTATGTCGACAATGTGGCATTGCAAAAAAAGTGGCCAATTCATTAATCATTTCTAATGACATTACTAAACATACGAAATTCCTATGTAAAATAAACAGGATCTCAGCCTGTCTGTATCCAATGAAAACCGATATGTTTCTCCTTTAAAGGGTAGCTTCGCATCGGTTCTGGGAAGGTTTATAACTATTTTGGAGGCGGGGAAATTTTACCTTTAAAACTTAAAATCAAATTTTTTACTTATAGAATCTAAATTAAAAATTGGGATGTTGAAAAATCAACACTCCCCCCCCCCCCTAAAGTGTCCCTAGAGGCCTCTAGGAGGTGTATCTGCTAGTAGCAATTAAAGAAAGTTTTGACAGAGTGTGATAACTTGTTAATTTCAAGGAACAGCTTTCTCATTTGTAGAGGAATGACAAAAATTCGCATAAAACTTGATAGTACTTGATGACTTGCTCTATTTATAGATAAATATATTTTCTGTACACATCCGTTCGTCTATAACAGACAGCTACAGGCAATATTTAAACATGAACATTCGATATCCAACATTGCATAAAGATTACTTTATCGATATGGTATAATCCAAAAAGGAGGAGGTACGTATGTTATAAATATTAAACATGCAGATTACTTGTTAATATCCTATTATGAATTCTATAATAGAGTGACATATTAAAATTATGAATTAGATTATCATGCAAATAATTCAAATTATATTATATAGCCGTTGTTATTTAATGAGCCTTATATAATTACTTTAAACGTTAGCATTAACTAAAGATTTTATGCAAAATATATCAGAGGTTTCGTGATTATTTTTTCTTAATAATGTAAGTAAATGAGTTAAAAAATCAAACTGACATCTGAATGGGTAGAAAATAAAGCCGCGCGGCTGCGGTTTATTCTAAGCCAAACTTTAGCAAAGCTGTGCATCTTCAGCTGCTTATGAGGTGACGAACTGCTTAACGAAGCAGCGTAATCCTTATATTGAAATAAATCAGAATAGCTTTTAATTATTATAATAATTTATTACAGAAGTGGTACAAAGAAAGAAAACATTCATCTGACATAGTTTAGTTAAAGAAAAATTAAATTAATGAAAAAATGAGTTTAGAATAGGCATAATAAATGTGTGATTCAACATTTTTCTTCTTCTAGACCATGCTTGAAAGCTAGAAGAACAGGTCTCTCCTCTCCACCATCCTCCTGGGTTGTATTCATACGTTATAGGCATTCCAACTTTGGTGCTGTTGATATATCAACATAAGACAAAGTAATAAAGTCATCCTTATTTACAGAAGTATACATAGGTTTTTTTTCTTATTGTATGTAGCCATGAAGTTATGGTTCAGACGCACACGGAGATTGGACGTGAGGTATTCTATGATGACAACTAAACCGAGTTAGTTCTCTTTTTTTCCCAGTAAACTTAGATTATTCTAGCTTATTATTTCATTATCAGATTTAAGTAATGGGATGAAATAAAAGCATTTTTTCCACCCTTACCCACCCCTTCGAATAAGATCCCCTAGATGCTAGGGGCGCAACCGTTGTAGTTTTAAGACAATATTAAGTAACACATTTCATAAGGGAAAAATGGCACTATTGACCATTTTAAATAAGGTCAAATGAATATAAAATGTAATTCATTGACAAAACTTTTTATAGCATCATATAAAGACACAAAAAGCTCTACTTTAGTTTTAAAGCAATTGTTTGTAAAATTTTGTTGTTACGTATAAACACTTTCCTTATAGTCCAGCATACAAATCATAGCGGTGGGGTCCATAGACTCGCCTAAAAAGATAAATATATACAGAGAATGTAATTACACCAGATATAAAGTATAACCAACAAGAGAAATAAATCTAAAATAACACTGTGGGCATATGGACAGGTCATCAATTTTACTATGTTGCCCCCAACGACAGCTGAACTATGTGTAGGTTTTGTGATTTTTTTCTCGAATTAATTTCATTATTGGTATAAGCTTTAATTGCAATGATATTAAACATTTACTTTTCATATTTAAAGAAATCCCTTATTGATCGAAAGAAAAGAAAATTGAGAAAAAGATACCTAGTCTTATTGATTAACCTTAAAATCCGTGGTGTGTAAATAAATTAATCAATATATTTTTTGCAGCTCTTATGCTCTAAATACTAGCTTGTAGCTAGTATTACTGACAGACAGACAATTATGTATAAGGAAGAAGCGTTCCGGAGCCGTTTGATTTTGGTGCGGCTCCCCAACGTCTATTTTTGACTTTTAAAGGTTTTAAAAGTTCAATTTTTGATAAAAATGGACTTGAAAAACTTAAAAGGGGCATTTGCACATGACAAAACAGAGTTACCAAATTATAATTTATAAAAATCTCTTTGTTTATCTAGTCCGGAGCCGTTTTTTAACGAAAATTACGGCTCCGGCAAAATATGGCGGCCCTTCGGCTCCCGGCTCCGGCTCCGCAACACTGCATATTAGATTACCCCTCTTAAACCTTTAATTAAAACACCTTATTTTAGACAGACAGACAAATGGATAGACAGAGAACCTGATGAAAAATAATATACAGACAAACATACCTGAAGAATTAACCCTATCAAAAACGTTTTTCAAATACGTTAGATTACCCCTCGCAAACCTTTTAAAACTTCTTATTTTAGACAGACAGACAAGCTAATGAACAATAACATACGGTAAACATACCTGGAGGATGAACCCTATCACCAACGATGAAATTAGAACGAACCAATGGGTGTTTAATCCCCTCAAACTTTGATATCCCATTAAAATTTTAGAAATACACCAGATTGCTCCCAGAAACCGTATATTTTAGACAGCCTGACAGCCAGTGGGATGGATATACAGACGAGCTGATAAACATACAGACAAAAACATACCTGGAGGATGAACCCTATCACCAACAATCGTATTAGAACGGACCATAACACTACCTCCCTCCAGGCTAGGCTGCATGCTCACATTAACCCTAAAAAACATTGATATTTAGATTTTTAGATTAAAATTATTGGTTGAAAAGTTTGACTACTGATGGTTTGAATTAACCAATATAGAATTTATCATAGTACCCAAATCTATAAAGCGAAGGAATAAAATAAATTAAATTCCAATGTTTCCAGAATTCCACGTATAAAATTATTTTCCATTGTCTTAACTCGATAAATTTTGTACTTGATAAAAGAATATTGAAGTGAAGAACGGGTTGTAAATTAGTTGTAGTTTTCCTTAGTAGATATGGCATAATTGTCGTTATTTCATATGTTCCTATCTATAAAACAAATATTATAATGTAATGTATTCTGTGTTTTTTTCCTGTCTAAAGCAAAATATCTCAGTAAATGCTTGTCATAATTAATTGTACTTTTATACTAGCTTTTATAGTAGCTTTATAACTAGCTTTAGAGATAGTTTTAGGCTGTTTTTCTGTCATCCCCCACCATCCCCTTGGGGCGAAGCTACTAGTATTCTTATATAACATTGAATCAAATATTCAGTGTTTTTACTTAAATTTTTTGTTAACCACAAGCCCCTCCCCCCCAACAAAAAAAAGAGAAATAATTTATAACCCCGGAAAAATACATTTTTCTTCTCCAAAAAGTAAATTTTTGGTCCAATTATGATATAAGGAAATCGCCAAATGTTCATATATTTTGTAATTTATCTTCTCTACTAGCAAGATAAAGGAATATGTTCTAGCAAAACTTCAAAAAAAAATATTCATAATCTGTCATGTCTTCTATTTTGATGTCTTTATCTCTTGCGCAAAGCGTCTAAAAAATACTGCATTTCAAATTTTCCCTTTTACACCTACTCTTTCAATTTTTACTTCGTTAACCTAACAAATATAATGGGGTCAGAGAATAATAGAGTTGATAGAGTTAATGGTAAATTCAAAATTCAATCGGAGTACCCAAAGTTTTTAGGCCAACTAATGAGAAAGCCTGTTTATGGAACTTTGGGTACTGCTGTAATTTACAGTCCAATGTCCCCTTCCTCCCTGGGTACAGACTCAAACTTTTCCGTTATCTGTATGAAGCTTTCCTAAAGGAGAACTCAATCGGTTCAGTAGTCAGTTATTTTCTTACTGCCTATGTTTTATTATTGGTAAGCTTGTACAAAGTTTGGAATTAATTTATATGAATAAGGTAAAAGAGAATATAGGTCACTTAGAAACATGAACATTGAACAATTTATGAAAAATATTCTTTTGTTCCGTAGCTACTCGATAGTTTAGTAAACCATTATTTTTTTCTTTTTGCTAGTTTGATCATTTGTAGATTACTTAGTTTTATTTATCTGTCATATTTTATAAAATTATTATGCAAAGTGTTTTGCTTGTCCGTTTAGACAAGTTCTCAAACCTTTTCCTGGGATGGATTTGGGCTATTTTGTCCCTAAAGTATAGTCTTTGAATGGTTTCGGGCTTTTTTTCAGTCCCTTCCCTCCCTGTTCGAGTAGAGAACCCGTAAATAATTTGAAAGGGGCCACCCTAAAGATTATAAAGTAGGAGGAGGTTACTATTGAATGAAATAATTGAATGAACTTTGAAGTGGTCATTTAACATAATAAAGATGGGCGGAGAA
>LS056717.1:0-11839 GCA_900241095.1 Acartia tonsa
ATAGCAATATAGAGAAATTTTTCGAACCAATTTAATCTTAATAATGTACTTGTACAGTTATAAAAGGTTAAATTGATTAAATCTAAGATATTGTATCCTCTAACCTTTAAATCAAATCAAATTCTTTGTTTGGTTCCCACGTTAAAAGGGTAAATCCTTTTTAAATCTTCTTTTTATACACGATGAATAAAATGAATGAAAACAAATCAAATACTTTTGAGTAAGAAGGTTTCCAAACCCTTTGAAGCAAAATAAAGATTTCCTGAAAACTTTGATGGGACCTTGAGGTTCAATAATCCAGACGGAAAGACACACAGACTTCGCCCTACTTAGTCTCATTATACTTTTTTAGACAAAAAAGGTTCCAGGACAAACGCAGGAGTCCTTAACCTCGGAGTGGACAAACGCAGGAGTGTTAAAATATTAATTTTATTAAGTATTTCTATACAGATTAGGTTAGGTTAAGATATGAATGAACAAATAAGCCCCCCGCAGGGTTTAGGCATTTAAAAAACCTATAAGATGGTCTAAAATACGTTAGGTTAGGTTAAGTGTTTACTCCGACGTTTGGGACTCCTGCGGTTGTCGTAGGACCCAAAAAAATATGTACATCAAATTTAGTGTCTAAATTGGTTTATTGGAAAGTAAATGATTTTAAACAAAATAAATCCTATATGTCGATTTAAAGTTTTAAAATCAACGAATATAAACATGTTTTTAAAAACTTTAGGAACCAGTATAAATTACAGTCCAATGTCCACTCCCTCTATTCTTTTCCTTATTTGCTTTATCTTTTTTTCTGGATTATATAAAATGTTGTATCTTTTAACTTACCCTAAAATTGAATGAGCCAAAACGTTTATTTTGTTGACTGTTAATCATGGAGAAAGGGGATAGAAAAAATGCTGTTTTTAAAGTGGATTGTTAGCTGTTTAATTTTTAATGTCTTATAATAACCAACAAAAATATGAAGATAAACCAAAATGTAATACAACTATATTAGTTGCTACTGGAATAATATTTCTCAGAGAATGTTTTATTTTAAGGGGTATTTCAGTATTATATTGTCAACTTATATCAATTTGTTAAAGACCCATTTTACCATTTATATTGTAAGTTATGATAAGGCTTTAATCATAAATTAATTATGCATGGGTAGAATAAAAAAAATTATATATATGTATAACCCAGACAACTACCTGACTTAAGGGGCGAAGAAACTTTTTATCTGCTAACAATTTTCTTATATTTTGTAGCGACTTGGATGTGTTGATTTGTATGACCCTATTGGCTTATATTCAGAGACCAAATTAAAAAACGGCACAGGGTCCCCATCCAGTTGGTATGGCTACACATAGCTCGTGCCCACTCTATTCTTATACTTTAATGGGAGAATAATGCAAGAAAGTGACTCAAAAATGAGCCATAAAAATGAGGGAGATGAAAGGAGAAGTGAGAAAGAAAACCACTAAGAAAGAGATGAATAATCCCTCATTTTTATGACGTCACATGGCTAACTTTTTAGTCACTTTGTCCCACCACAAGAATTTTTCATTTGAAAAATATTTTTTATGTACCTTTTGATACCTTTATGTTATTGGGTAATTAAGTCTTCACACTTACCATGAATTATTAATGAATGCATAGAAATTTGGTAAACTGTAATCATATAATTGCACTCACTAAAAATACTAACTTTCTAATGTAGAAAAATACGTGCTCGAATGCAATAAATGCATCGACTAGTTGACGGGAAAGTTCGCATCATAAATAAAGATATTAAACATGGTTTCCACTTCTGCTATGCCAGGGGCGTGACAGGAATAGTTAGAACAGGGGAAATGCCTTGTTCTAAAACAGACGCACCTTAAAACCAAGAACATTTAAGACTTAAATTAGAATGTCAGGCAATTAAAGGGTTTGTTGTCTAAAGGACGTCTCACTATCAAGATTTGGTCCAGAGATACGCCACTAGAGGTTAAAAATAATAGAACAAAACCGATGAAAGTAGATGAAAAAAATCATCCCCCCCAACCCATTACCTCAAAAATCCTGTTAACTAGATATTTCCAACTTGTATTTGTACATAAGCATGAATATAAACATAGAGTTATTCATTACCCAGTATTTGTTTTATTTACTATTTGCAATTAGTTCTTTGTTCTCTAATTAAATACAAAATAATAATAATTAACGCGCCAGTATTAACAATTTTCTGGTATTTTCTAGTAATTTTTAGAAAAAAGTATTAATATTTATATTACCACAAAATTACAAATACAATTTGATAATATTCTAAAAGTAAATAATCTACTTAGCAAATAAGGTAATAGAATCCTTAGAATAAAGTAAGGATCTCGCTTACCGCTGAACCATTAAGTTTCTCCTTTATAGAATAGCTTCTCAAAGGTCCCGGGAAGATTTATAACTAATTTGGTGGAGGGTACCAACACCCTCCCAAGAGAAATAGCCTATAGAAAAAAATAACCCTCTCCAAAAAGAAAAAAGTAATAGAATGAAAATATTAAAAATGATAGAAATCATGAAACCTTCATGAAAATCCAAAATGAATCTACTTGTCCTTTCATCTATGAACACAAAAATCCCAACACTACACATAAAAGAGTAATGTAAATAGCGGCTAAAAAGTAGCTTGACATTGATGTATATTCTTAAATGTGCTCCCTAATGTTAGATTGTTGACAAAAAATAGATGTCTAGCTTTACAGCAGCTAAAACAAATCCCATTTCCCCCATAGTCTTACAGAAAGACTGACGGACAGCCAAAAGTGATTTTAGAGAAGCTTTGCTACTAAAAATATTTTAAACACAACTTCCTATAGTAATCATCTCAATGGAATTACTTTTTGATATTCTCAAAACTTTCATGGAATGAAAAATATATTTTCCATAGAAAATATTGTCAAATTATGTAAATTTTAAACAGAAATCCTGTACTTTTACCTAATATTTTGAATTTGGGATGTTAATCATGTATTATTGACGAGTACCTTATGAATGAATGAATGCTATAAACTTTCTTGACACTTTTTACAAGCAAAGCTTTTCTATAATTAGTTTCGTTCCGTCCGTTCGGAACGGATAGTTTTTTCATTAATTTAAGCATGTTAGGATTGTCCTGTCGATTTCACACATTGCATGGTGATTCCTGTAGCAGTTTTTATGCGATCTAATTATCCGATTGATCTGATTTTTGGTATATTGATTCCTGGGACAACAATACTTCCATTACTTTTTAATGTCATATTCAGAGCTGAATCTTTAAATCGTTTTGGTGGTGCGCCAAATCGGGGTGCGCCGAATTTCAGCAAATCACAGCGCGGCATATCATGTCGAACAAAATGTCATTAAATCTGGTTTTAGTCTTTAGAGTAAAAACTAGGAGTTCACTTTGTCTTTCTGTCCATCCGTCATTCTGTCCGTAACGCTTTAGAGAAAATGTGATTTATTAAAAAAATTATGAAATTATTGGTGAAAAATCCCTGTATCAATGACCACCCCGCACATAATTTGATTGGTCAGTCGGTGTGACGGTCTTACTCTAAGGAACAAGTAATTTTGTGACCGTCTATTTTTTGTGTTTCGCTATCTATAGATTTTGTCATTATTATATTTATTAGTAACGCTACTCTTTAGTTCAATGTAAAAAGGGTACGGTTAGTTGGTTGGATTATATGTTTTACTGCATGATTAAAATTAACACTGAATAACACAAACCAAGGAGGGATGGTAAATTAAACTGATCCCCAAAGAAGCCAAAAAGTAAGAAAAATTGTAATTTTATGTAAAATTAAACATCCAAAAGTAGCAAAACAAAAATAATTATAGATATATAAAAATACAGAAAATGTGATTTAAAGAGCAGTTGCTTAAATAAAGAATATAATTATTGTGAAAATCACAAAATCCCATTTGGTACCATTACTGACAGACCGACAGACCAAGTAAATTTCAGCCGTCTTGAATAGCAGCCAAGATAATTTATATTTCTCCATAGCGTAACTGACTGACGAACAGACAAAGCAAATTAAAGAGTAACTTAACTACTAAATAAAATTATTTTTACTAGAACTAACGTTTTTAGATTTATACAACTCTTTGATTTACATCTGAATTACTATTCTATGGAAAAGAAACTTGAAATAATGAGAATAACAAATTTGTTAATATAATTATTTATAATTGTGTTTCTCTTTTCCATATAAAGTAGTTATGAAATCGTGCAATATAAGTACAGTTAACTTGTAAAACGTTTTGATAATATATGTTCATAGATTCATAGATGCCAGTCAGCAGTCGCCGCTAAAGAATGCACAGCTGCAAATTTGCAGCTTCCTAATAAAAAATTTAGCCTATTCTTTTTAAACCTTATTTCAAAGTAACGGTATGTCTGTGGCAAAATATCTCGCTAACTGCTAGACTAGAGTTGAAATTTTTTAATATATCCATCCTGGCGGGCACAGGATGCCAGCTAACCTGGCAGGGTCATCCAGATGAAGAGCAAAAATATTTTTAACTCAAACAAAGCATTTTATCTTATCAAAATACTAAAATATCCTCTAGTAGTACATCCTCATATAAAATACAGGTGTTCAAGTCAATTTCAGGTTACAGGTATGATCATTCAGGTCTCCAGAAATCTTTAAAAGCCTCCTGTGGTCGCATTTTTTGACTTAGAGACTTCAAACTTAGGCTTTTTTACATGTCTACATAACGCATCAAAATTTCATATAGATCTGCCGCCGTTTTCCCACCGACTTCCATTTGAAACTAGCTTAGAGACAGACACAAGCACTTGTAGCTTTGGTACTAAAATATTTATTTGTTATTTTTCAGGAAAATTGACTTTGATGAGTTTTGTAAGATGATGAGTTAATATGAAAATGTTCGAGATTTTAGTTTGGATTATTTTTAAAAGCAAAGCTTTTCTATAATTAGGGAGGGTCTGTCCGTAACGGTTAGTTCCTTTCGTTAATTTATACAGTTGAGAATTGTCCTATCAATTTCAAACTTTACGTGATGACAGTTGGGTCGACTTAAAAAGCGGAGTAACTCTATAATCATTACCAGAAAAACAGTACGCCCATTTATAACATGTTGATTTTTACTTTTTTGACAACAATTTCAATTTTTATAAGTTAAAATAATTATCCGGTTCAACGGATTTTTGGTGTACTGATTCCTATTACAACAAGGTACATTATTATTAGCGAATCATTACTGTAATCATATCCTAAAAATGTAAGGTTGTCTATTGTTACATAACATTTTTTTTCGTTCGACTTAACTACATTATATTCTGATTATTCAGTTCTGACACTTTACAAGTGTTTATGTTCGTTTGTCCTACAGTTTTAGAGCTTCGCTTTTATGGATGTTGTCATCCTTGTTTAATTATGCTCATGTATATAGATTTATAGATAAATATTTTTTTGCTTTTGGAACATTTTAACGAAAACGAATAGTTTATCGTAGTTACATGACGAAAAAAGAATAAAATAAAAATGAAAAGTTAACTAAGTTCATATTGCTTTCATTTATTCAAAAAGCTTTGCAGCAATCAAATATTAAATATTTTAAACTTTAACTGTATCTAAAAAAATTTCAATAATTTTCATGATTTAAGATAATAAGGGGTTAAGGGGGGGGAGGAATTCCCTCCATCCCCTTTTTATTGACAAATAGCATCTTTGATGTTATATTTTATCTGTTCTATGTTACCTAAGTTTTTTATTAACTCAATGTTTTCATCCTCTTTAGTTAATTACTAACATATTACAGTTTTATTTATTGTAATTCTAAGAAAAATAAACTATTTTTGATGTATTAAAGTTTGTTTTTGAAGTATTTTTAAACTTGGATCTAGTCAGTTTTGCGGTGAAAGGCTGCTGCCGGCCAAACGATTAAACGTACATTTTTTGCTTGTGCATTGTTTAAACTGTAATAAAAATACTTTGACATAATCTGAACTAGCCAAGATCCAATAACAGAAAGTTCCAAAGAAGATATTATCTTTGGTAAGTGTCCAACTAAAGATAAAGCGATAATATTTTTCGATCATTTATATGGGCTGCAAGATAAATGTTCATTATTAAACTTCTAAATCTGTACAACGATGTATGTACAGCCGTCTGGTCACTAGAAGCTTGTAAACTGTAAAGCTTTTAGTCTTTTTTGTGTTCGATTACAGCAACATTTAACCAAGGCACCCAAAAATAATTATATCAATTAATTTTTTCAGGAACATTCAATCCAAAGGATAATTTTGTTTCATATAAATGTAAGTTCATCATAAGTTTTACATGATGCCGTAAAACTTAAACTGTTTATAAAAAAAACTCTGAAATTGTCTAAATTATTTATATATCCTATTAGAAAAATGAAAACAAAACCACAATTTTGAGGAAAAATAACAATTAAAAAGCATAGAGTTTTCAATGTTTTAGAATATTTTTTTATAATTGATCAGCAAAACTTAATTTGTTTTAGTTTCAAATTAAAACGTGAAATCACGCAACCTTACATTTTATTGTTGATCCTAGTAGCGAATCTACTCTATAATTCGAAATGGTCTGTAAGAATCGCAACGAGGGAATCGTAAATTTCTTTGCTATTATTCAAGATAGACGGCTGACCTTTGTTTTGTATGTTTACATTGTCAGGAGATCGGCAAACAGTGATACAAAAGATGAATTATATATATTTTCTGTAAAAAGGTTTAGTGCTTTTTACTTTCTGGGTATTTATTTAATATTATCACACAATGCATATGCTTTCCAACTAACTTTGTTCTTTAGCCTATCTAGTATCCATATATTATTTGCTTCTTATGGATGTTATCATCCTTTTGGTGAATTAAACTTAAATTAAAAAAAAAAACATTTATTAAAAATTCACAAACAAAAAAAAACAGTTTGAAAAATTGTACACAAATTGACATTTAAATGTCACGGGTAGCATTTAATTTTTATTTGTTTTTTAAACATAATAATCAGTGATTTTTTTTCTCAGGCAAAGGTATAGAGATGAAGGATAACCTATTTATGGTGGTATAAACATTGAGTGAGGTCTTTTTTAGTGGATTTCTAAACCAAACATCATTGTTAGTAAATTGCATGATTAACCTGCAAAATGTCCTACAACAATCAGATTTACTTTGTAACAGCCTTATCTTTTGTTTAAAATTATTGTGTATGGTAAGGAGTTACGCCTTTTTTAAGGGCCTATGCATTCCCCAGGTATAGTCCCTTTAGTGGCAACGCCCCTTAAGCTTTTATCCTGTTTCTAGCCCCTGCGATGGGGCTTTAACCCTGCGGGGAAATCACCTAATCAAATATAACCTAACCTAACCTATTAAAATCCATTTTAGAAATACGACGAATCGCACAAAAACGGACGTTGCCACGAAAGGGACTATTCCCGATTCTCCTATTATTAATATCCCGCATTTGACATCATGTGTTTGGCTAAGATTCGAACCCATCATCAACCAGAAAGATGCAGATGAAAATTAAAAACTCATAAACCTAACTATGGTATAAGAGACAAGAGTAGAATTGTGAAAAGTATTATTCGAGTTTGCAGACTTGATAATTCATGTTTATTCATAAAATTACTAGTGTCTAAATTTAAATTTAGCACAGGAATACAAGAGATTCGCTGAACTCTTTAATAATGAAAAAGGAAATTCCCTTTTGAAAAATGCAAGAAAGTCTTGATTGGGTTGAACTAACCCTTCTGTGTGTGTCTAAATTTGTTCAATAATACTCTTAATCTTCAAAAAAGTTTATTTTGTGAACCTAGTAAAAGTGTCTGACTCTGATTATGATGTAAAAAAAATTGGCCAATGAGATGCCACTATAAATTTTACCATTGGTCAATTACAGTGTATACTGGCCTCTCATTGGCTAATTTTTTTACTTCAAAATCAGAGTCAGACACTTTTACTAGGTTCTATTTTGTTTATTGTAATTCCCTATAAACTAAATCCCTATACTCTAAAAATATGAAAATTACAGTTTTTATGCATATCTCAAAATTACACACAGTCTAACTTTTCATGACAGGCGAATATTTTCTGTCTGTGAATTTGTTAGGGGGTTAATTCAGGGTCTGATAGTGTTTTTTTTCTTCTAACTGAAGTTTTAAAAGTATTTAAGAAAATAATTATTTACTAGCGGCTACGCGCCTAGCATACATTTATTCCAAGGGTAAGGAATGGACATAAAAATAGCCTAAAACCACCCTAATACTAAAACTTAAAATACAATACCTATGTGAAACTTTCCTAAAATAGAGAACTTAAAAACCTTACTACTTTACGTCTCAAGAGGCCTTTTGGGTGCCTTAGTGCTAATTGATTCGAAATCCAAAACTTAAAAAATTTGGGGAGGGAGGTGGGAGTTTTTTTTCTAGGGATGATTTTACTCGGGAGATTGTAAGTACCCTTCCCCAAATTACTTATAAATCTTCCTAATACTTATATATATTATTTAAACTTTAATGGAGGACCATGTCGGTTTAGCGATTACAGAGATCCTTAGTAGCACACAGACAGACACACACTCACATAGAGATCCTGTTACTTTTTTACACGGATATGTACAAAACAGAATGCTGTTTAAACATTCCAAAGTAGTATTAAAGTGATTTTTTTGCCAATCTGTACATTGTCAGTGTACTGGATGTTTGTCATTTATCGTAATTCTTATATTTTTGCTCAATGTACAAAATGTGCTGCTGATAATCGTCTGCATATATTTAGAAACCAATTTTAGATCTTTTTGCGTATTTTTGCTTAATTTAAAAAATGTGCTAATAAGCGTCTGCATATTTAGAAACCAATTGTAGACCTTTTTGCGTCGGGAATGAATCAATATCAGAGCAACTAATAAAAAATCAAGGAATGAATTCTTTTAAACTTTTAAATTTTTAAACTTATTTTAATGTATATGAAATTAAGTATAGATGTATAAACCAGACAACTACCTGGCCCAAGTGTTGGAGACCCTTTTCGTCTGTTAGAAAATTTCTTTCTGTTTTTTGACTAGGCTGTGTTTATATTTCCAACGCTATTAGCTGCTTTCTAAGACCCATACAAGATTGCAATAGGGTTCCCCTGTGGGAAGAGTTATACATAGCTCATGTCCCCTCTATTATTTTACTTTAATATAATGCAAATTGTTATATTTATGATTTATTTGGCCTTTAGAAAATCACGCAACCTGTCTAACATAGAAATTTAAACTACAACAAATTTCATTCATTTTAAATTTTGTTTAATTCATTTATTTTTTCTATTTGACAAAGTTTGTTAGAAACATAAAAAAATCATTTTCTAGAATGAATGAATAGTTATATAAATTGAGTTATAGTTTGTAAAAATTGGATGTCAAGCTATAACAAGCTTGCTAATCTTTTAAATTCCTTCTTATTTTATTAAAAAAAAGCTTTTTGAAATAAAGTTGATCTTTTTTTCGTCTATCACTCTCACTAGTAAAGCTTAAGACCATTTTAATTCCTGTACCAATTTTGTTCTGTTTTCATATAGAAGTTATAGAAGATTTCCTCCTCCGTAAAAAAAATATTATTTTTTTAGCTGTGGACTTTTAGCCCTAATATGTGTTGGACGAGGCATCCAGTTTTTTTTACATTTTTAGTAGCGAAGCTAATCTATAATTCCCTTTGTCTGTCCGTCAGTCCGTCCGTCCGTCAGTCCGTCAGTAAGTCCGTAACGCTATGGAGGAAATGGGATTTACTCAGCTCCTATAAAAGATAGAATGCTGACAACATTCCTATTAGTAAGAAGCACAATTAACTATAAAACATCAATGGCGGTCAGACAGCTTTTTAATAGGTTTTGGGCTATTTTTGTATTGTTCACATTTTTCTCTATATCTTTGGTGTTTATGGTCCGATTTCCAAAAATTTTTCAGTTATGGATATCAAAATTAAATTTTCTGTCGTTTAAAGAAAACAACCATGACAGTTAAACTGCCTTTTTGCAGGTTTTTGGTTATTTTTAATTTTTTCCTTAATTTTCCATTTCTCTAATGTATATAGTCCGATTT
Source organism: Acartia tonsa (assembly GCA_900241095.1). NCBI lineage: Eukaryota > Metazoa > Arthropoda > Copepoda > Calanoida > Acartiidae > Acartia > Acartia tonsa. The sequence goes on from LS056717.1 coordinate 10,092, forward strand.
TATATTTTTTTAAGTTAAGAATATAAAAATTGAATTTCCTGTCGTTTTAAGAAAACAACCGTATTCCCATCCATGAACTTTTGGGCTTCGCTACTTATGGATGTTGTCATCCTTGTTATAATTGTACTAACGACTGTGCCCCTAGCATCTAGCTGCTCTGTATTTGAAGGGTAAGGAAAGCCGAAATGTAGCCTAAAACCACCCCAAGACTTAAATCTACAAATTAAATAGCCTATAACCATCAAGGGACTTTTGTGAAGCTTTCCTATTATCTCAATCGCCTGAGTAGTTAAGCTACAGACAAAAAAGACTTACTACTTTATATAATAAGATAAGGTAAAAAAATAGATCTAAACCTTCCAAGGGGTTGCAATAATAATCTAACTTTATGCACATAACTAGCGATCAGTTATCCAAATATTAATGGATAATCTGACATCCAGCTACTTTGAAATAATGTGGTATGAAAACCTAATTATTTTAAGGGGCGATTTCTCTTTGGAGGGTGGATGTACCCTCCCCCCAAATATTTATAAAACTTTCCGGGACATATGAGAAGCTACCCTGTTAAGGAGAACCCGATCGGTTCAGCAGTTAGCGAAATCCTTCGGTACAGACAAACAAACTTTCTTTTACTTTATTATAAGGACTAGTTGCTTCGCCTCTAGCCTCTAGGGGAGGGCGTGGGATGTCAGAATAAAAGCCTAAAACCACCTCAAGATATTTATAAAGCTTTTCAAAAAAGCACAGCCTATTCGTACGTGTAATTTCCGAGATCTTTAGCTTCAGACAAAAAACTTTACCACTTTATATTATAGGATTTTAGTAAAAAAATTCAAATATATTATAGGTATTATTATTTATTTTTGCAAATATGGTTATTATTTCGGCTCAGGTGGCGTTTGGAATCCTGCAGATGCCCTTCTGGTGGCGGGGGAGGATCCAGGGGAAACTTGTCTGCCAGAATCATCAGAACTGGACGTATCCATGGATCTGATGCTCCTTGCCGGCTCAGGTGACGCTTGGAATCCTGCATGTAACAACTCTTTAATATTGTTATATGAATAAAATTTTGATTTTAAGATTTAAGTTAAGAAAAATGTATGAATCATTAAAATTAAAGTAAAATTTAAATAAAACGTTTTCTAAATCAAAATTAAACACTTTTTGTATAAATTTAAATTGTAAAATTGATTGTTATTTACTTACCCGAAACGTCACATGCAGATGCACTTCTGGTGGCGGGGGAGGATCCAGGGGAAACTGGTCTGCCAGAATCATCAGAACTGGACGTATCCATGGATCTGATGCTCCTTGGCCGCTCAGGTGACGCTGTAGATGAACTTCTGGTGGCGGGGGAGGATGCAGGGGAAACTATCACCTCTTCCAATTGGATACTATCGTCTTTTAACCCACCCTTTCTTGTAAATACCCAGACTGCAATGATGTACAGGGTTGCAAAGAGAGAGGCAGCAAATATTATTGCTGAAATCACATAAGTGCTCCTAGTTATGTGTACAGCACAATAGTACTTACTGTCCATATCCATAACAAAATACGTTATATTTCTATAAGTAACAGCAGCGTAGATAAAGAAAGCAAAGAATATTATAACGTGGGACAGAAGCATCGCATAGTGAGAATTAAACATAAGCCAGACAACAGTATTTCCTTTTCTTGATAGCGTTCCATCAGCCCAGGCATCCTCTACCATAATCTTACAAGCCAGGCCAATGATGACAATAAAC
>LS056718.1:0-11839 GCA_900241095.1 Acartia tonsa
GTGTGGGGCGTAGTATCCCACCCCCGACACTGACACAAACACAGATGGTTTACATGAGCTGGGTGCGCTGCGGATGGCAGTGGCTAGCGTTTTGGTCGCCTCAATTCTGCTAGACCTGCACAGTTCTTTAAATTCTGGAGACCAGCGCCTGAATTTGGAGAATAGTTATTTATCGCATCGTATTATAAAAATGACAGCTTTCAGATGATATTTTTATATTAGTAGAAAACTGGATGCAATACGATGCTGTACAAAATTATTCAGTATGACTGAGAACCGAGAACCATATTGGTTCAGCGGTTAGCAAGATTCTTCGCTACAGACAAAAAAAGCTTACTACTTAATTTATATAATAGGATAGTAATGTTGAACCTTAGTGGATCAAGAACATTTTGTCCTGCTAGGTTTACAACAGCTTTGGTTCCTTCTGGTAATCCGTCAGCTGATAAATTATCCCAGGTCATCCTAAATAATATGTTATAACTAGGACATTACAGTAAAACAATAGAGGCGGAAGGGGTTAAATCCCCACCACAAGGACCCTGTGCCGACTTTCAATTGGGTCTTTCAAAATCAACCAACAGAGTCGGGAATATACACAGCTAAGTCGCTACAAAAGAGAAAAAAGCAACTTTCTACCCGACGAAAAAGTTTCTCAACAGAGCCATTAGATCCAGTTGTTGTCTAGTTATACATCTATATTTTTAGTTATTATGAATTTTCAAATTTAATGTCATTCACACTGGTACTTAACATTGAAAAGGATAAGGATTTGGATGATAAAACAATGAGAATACCTGGGAATAAAAAGATTAGACAAAAACTAGGTAATCACGAAAGATTATAAACAATAAGGTAAAAAAGACTAGGTATGCACGAATGAGAGCAAGTGATTTTATGCACCTTACAACAGTGAATTTTAGTATTTTTTCGGTGAATAATAATATACCTACAAGGTTTGTGTTAAATAGTTATATAAACTAAAAATAGATTTCGCCATGGTTTTACACAGTGTTTCGGATCCGCATTGATTGTATGCGGATCCGGATTCTTGACAATAAAAATAAAATCACCAAATTTTTCAAAAAATATTTATTCTTTAATTCGAAATCAAAAATACTTTTAATTTTCAAGTCAGAACCTAAACCTTAAAGATTGGCTCTCATCAAGAGAATGTCTGAGATTTTATAAAAATTTAGGTAGATTTTTCCGGATCCTTGGACTCAAAAAAATGCGAATCCTTGCGGATCCGGATCCGAAACTCTGGTTTTACATGAAGAAAAACTTGTAAATATTAATAATACCAACTGTTTTGTTGAGTTCAAAGTGCAAAAAAAAACAAAAACGCGGCAAACCATCTTATGAACAAAAAAGGTACATGGAAATTTTAGCACACAACAAAAAATAAAATAATCTTTAGTTATGAAAATACGCACCTGTATTGTCCAGATGATCTAGAAAGAATAATAACTTCATAGCCAGATTTTCTTAATACTCTTGAAACTTCTTGGCCTTAAATGACATGGTTAAGATCAGATATAAGGTATGACCAACAAGCAATAAAATAAATTGAAAATATTATTTGGGGGGCAAATGGAGAGGTCGTCAATTTTACTATATGTTGCCCTCTAACAACAGCTGAAAACTGCGTATAGATTTTGCGATTTTTTTCGAATAATTTCGCTATTTGTATAAGTTGGGTTAAGATGTAAGGAAGTTTTATTTAAAATTGTTATTCAAAATGTCATTCCAAAAGTAAGAAGTTTAGGAATAAGATGCGATTTAATTGTAATTTTAAATATCATGAAACTGAAATCTTTTGCGTGGCATATTATTATTTCTCATTAAAATAACATTCATTGTCTTAAATCGAATTTTATTTTTGTCTACTAGATAATACCAAAAATGCTTTAACTGGATAGAATTGTACCTACTTGTTTTTCTTTAATTTGAATATTAAAGTTCGAATGTTTTTCAACCTATTTTTAATAAAAAATACACTTTTCTGAGACAAAGATATATTTCGGTTTTAGGAATCATTTTCGATCCATTTTGTCTCTTGAAGAAGTGAATCAAGAAATATTAGCTTGGTCGTTTAAGGCAATTTGAATTTAAAATAATAATAGAACTAATGTAACAAATTAATTTAAAATTTACCTACAAATCCAGAACCTCCACTGACAACAATTTTGCCTGGTCTCTCAAACTTATTTGATTCAACCTTCTCCTCTTCTTCTGCCCTTAACAAATGCAATACTATTCTTTTGGATTAAACTTAATAATTTTAAATAAGAAGTATGCACGAACGAGAGCAAGTGATTTTAAGCACCTTCCAGCAGTGATCCTAAAGTTTTTTTTGGTGAATATACTAGGGTTATCCTATTATATAAAGTAGTAAGCGTTTTTTGTATGTCCCGAAGGATCTCGCTAACCGCTGAACCGAAATTTTTCTCCTTTACAGTGAAGCCTATAATAGGTCCTAGAAAGGTTTTAAACTATTTTTAGGGAGGGTGTCTTCACCCCCTCCCCCCAAAAAAATATTTTTTACGCTTTTGAAACCCAAATTTAATATGGGATGAGGTCGAGCGATTAGTGCCCCTAGAGCATTCTAGGGGCGTAGCCGCTAGTGTTTAATATTGTTCCAAGGCAACTTTTTCAATGAAAAATGTTAATTTAGAAAAAGATTTGGTAACTTGCAATATTGAAAACAGTTCTATTAGTGTACTTTTATAATTTACAGCATTTGATTTTGTTTTGGCATGTTATTCTATTTGAACCTTTGAACTCAACAAAACATTTGATGATATTTCATCAAAAAAGCTTAACATTTTATGACAGTTTTATTTATAGAAAACCATGGTAAAACTTAATTATTTTTTAGTTGATATAACTTAAACTATATCAAACATAACCCTAGTATAGTGACAAAATAAAATCAGAATCACTGCTGGAAGGTGCCCTTTAGTTTAAGTAAATAGATACAAAAATTTGGGAGTTACAAAATAATATCCTGCCGGAATGGATTCATTATTACTTACACCAGATTATCATGTACTCTTAGAAAGTGAAACTTGTTGCTAGCGTAAATGACTACCACCCCCCCTTACTCCATGAACTGACAGTGACCAATAAATAGACGACGATTCTTCTCTAAAAAATCTGCTTATTTTTTTACAGAATGCATTGCTACGAATGAACGTTATTGTCCCAGTTTTGTTACAGAATGATTGGACCAACATAATCATACCTAAGCTTTTAACTCACCTTAATTGAAAAATAGAAAATGCTCTGCGGAAAACAGAAATACTTTTCCCAGTGGGAGCATAGTTAATGTTATGTGGAGAATAGTAACTGTTCTGAATAGACTCCCATACTTTATAAAACATTTTCTGAAAATTCCTAATATTAGTCTAATAATTAACAGATAATATATATTAATAAAAATATCACAATCAAAATTTTCTATTTGTACTATAAAATAAAAGGCTAAGAACTTAGTAAAATAATATATGTTTCATAAAATACATAATAAAACATTATTTTTGTATTTCAATTTTATACCTAAATACACAAGAAAAGTCTCTGTTTAAAATTCATAAACTTTGTTCACCCTTTTTAAATAAAATATTTATCGATTCTTTTATCTAGGGGCGATTTATCTTGGGTGGAATTGACAACCCCTCTAAAAAAAATATTTAAGAACTATTTTCCCATGACATATAAGAAGCTATACTGTAAGGAAGAATCATATCGGTTGGCGAGATCCTTCGGTACACACAGACGTAGACACTGATTTTGTTACTTTTGTATAAGCATTATAGGATGGCCTTTTGCATCCCTGTCTGTTTACATTTTTGAAGCAACAACTCTGGGATGAACCATTTCTTTGACAGCCTTGCACTGAACCGCCTTGGTATAGTGTTGATGCAGGGACGAGGCAGATGAAAATCCTTTACCACATCCACAGCACAGATAAGGCTTCTCCCCGGTATGAATTCGTTCGTGCGTGTCGCGATTTCTGGTCAACAACAATCTTTAAACACATAGGTTACATGAATAAAAAGAAATAGAATCAGGGATTTTGTATCCATTTTATTCCATTCTGTTTACTTTTTAAATGACATATTGTGTTTCAAAGAAAACCATTTGAAAACGACATTATTTAATGTAATGACAATTTAAATTATGTTTTTTTTTTTCAAAAACATAATCCAAGAGGAATTTTTTCCATTTTTAGTACAAGTAAAATATTAGTCAAATATATCGATCAACATATTTAGGACACAAGTTATGCAATTATTTAGAAAATGTGTGCATTAAAGATCATTCCTATGACTTCTAAATTTCTTGTTGCAATGTTTACATTGAAATGGTTGCTCTCCAGTATGTCTCCTCAGATGAACCTAACAATGAATATTATATAACGAGGATGACAACATCCATAACAGCTGGTATGTCGTGTAACGCAACGCCACACATTTCCCCTCACTCCCACTTTAATACAGGATACTGTTTATTGTTTAAGGAACATATTTACATTTTTAGGACTTGATTTTAGAGATGCTTCGCTTATTATATCGTATTCTGTTGTCCAATGAATCAGTATTCCAAAAATTAGATATATAGGATAATTATATCACACATAAATTGATATAAAAAAATTAAAAATCAACATGCTTTGAATAAACGTACGGAGGTTCTGGTAACTATAATTGAGTAATTTTAGCGCAAGTAATATGGGATTGAATCATAAGTATTTGTATTTTAAATTGTTTATTTTTACCTTTAAATCATTTAATCCGACATATTTAGCGGAACATTTTTCACACTCATAGAACCTCCTTTCTCCATTGTGAATTTTTGTATGTTCATTCAGTCGACTCTTGCTTACAAAAGATTTGCTGCACAATGCACAAGAAAATGGTTTATCCCCATAATGCTGAGACATGTGTAGTTTCAAGTGTGAGGCTTGAACAAAACTTTTGTCACATTGTGCACATTTGTGTGGTCTATCATTCTCGTGCAATCTCGTGTGATTCTTCAAACTATTTGTACATGTAAACTTTTTGTCGCAAAGTTTACAAGAAAACTTCTCCTGAAGAAAAAATTAATGTGAAAATATTTATTAATTAGCGGCTGCGCTCCTAGCCTCTAGGGGCTCTGTATTTGAAGGGGTAAAAAAGAGCAGAAAAAATGGCCTAAAACCAACCCAAGACTTAAATCGAAAAAAAATGCCTAAAATTACCCTTGAACCTATGTGAAGCTTCTCTAAAATGGAGAACCCAATCGGTTCGGTGGTTATTGAGATCTAAAGCGACAGACAAAATACCGTGCTACTTTATATAACAGGATAAACATTTCTTTTCAATTACCTACCTACTCATTATTTTTTATCAAATTTTTACAGAATTCTTTTGATACCTAAATAAATTAAAATATTAGGTACCTACCAAATGTTCTCCTTTAAGATGTTTAACTCTGACATGATGATTCAAATGAGATTTCTGTTTAAACGCCTTCACACAAAACGTACACTTGAAAGGTTGTGTACTTTGACTGTTTTCTGAAGTTACATCATTTTCTTGTTTGTCCGCAACCTGCGAAATTTTCAAATCATGATCAAAGGAAACAACTCTATAGCCGTGCTGGGGGTTGTATATGGGAACATCATCAGTATCTGCTAGTTTTGTTACAGGAATAATGTGAATCATATCTTGATACTTTCTTTCTGGCGCATTTTCTTTTACGGATAGATTATGTTGTTGATTGTCTACAGTTTCGCTACTTATAAAATCATGATATTTGTCATCTTCAGATTGTTGTTCATTATTACGATCATCTTGACCGACCACATGTATAACGGAATTAGGCTCGCTTAAGGTAGCGGTACTTGGAACTATGTGTTGTTGTTGAACGGGTTCCTGTGAAATTTCTCTACGCCAGGATTGTTGTTCAGTTTGTGTCATTAAAATGTATTCTTCGGATTCTTCACTGAAATAACAAACTATATGTGAAAGTATTATTTTAATGGAAACTTAAATCAACAAGAGAATAGTTATTTCTCGCATCGTATTATAAACAGCTTTCCGCGGTTATAAAAATTATCAATTATAAGATTAAAACTAGTTTTTTAGCCCCGAGATGCAGAAGTTTTTTTGTATCGATGAGATATTTGCCACATTTATAAAAACCTGTAGAATAAAGGGAAACAAAGCAAGCATAATTTGCTAGTCGGTGCTTCAAAATCTTTAAGGAATAGTTCAAGGTTATTTTTAAAAAAATGAATACTACCTTTGTACCACGGTTTCATTCACAAGGTCAGCAATCAAATAATTAGTTTCTTCTAAAATATTTCGGTAGTTACATTTATAGTTTATTTGGCAAAATAACCTATCTCACTCCCAAGCCAAAGCCTATACTCACTGTTTACGCAAGTGTCAGCCGGGGGGGGGGGCGGGGGGGGGGGGGGGGGGGGGGGGGGGGGGGGGGGGGCCAAACCCCCCCCCCCCCCTCTTTAATTCGATTCAAATATTAAGAAAATCTAAAATGTCAACCTTTTTTACTGACTGGACACACAGAATATTCAGAATCAACTTGAGATTTCAAATAAACTTGACAATTTTCTATCTTTTCCGAGGAGGGTGAAGACTGCGGCTCAATTTCTATTTCTCCCTGGTATTCTGGTTCATTCTAAAAAATTTAATTTTTATATGCCTTTAATATCAGGAATCTACAGAGATAAGACAATGGTCGATAAATTGATGCACATCCCCAATGATGAAACACAAAATTATGCCTTCTGTAGCTTAAAATTAGTGGTTGAAACGTTTTAACACTCAACTTTATGAACCAACCAAACGAAATTCACTAAAGCCCTCAAAGTTGTTGAGCTAACGAATAAGAAAACGGTATCATAAAACTTTGGAGACTAATGCAATTAACAACCCATTGTCCCCTCCCTCCCTTTCATATAATTTGATGAAAACATTATTTTGAACGAGAGAAAAAAAAGAGAGTAAAAAAAGTTTAGGTGTGAACTAATTTACCTACCGTATCTCTAAAATGAACAGCAAGATGTTTCTTTAAATTACTGGCCACATTAAATACTCTTCCACATTTGTAACATATATGCTTCTTGGCTCCAGAATGTATACCTATATGTGTATTCAAGTGGCTCTTCTGTGTAAAATTCTTACCACACAAATGACAAGAATATGGTTTAATGCCAAAATGCGAGTTTAAATGGTTGACAAAGTCTCGTTTATGCCGAAATTGTTTCATACACTTATCACAACGATATATTGTTTTAACATTATTTTGTCTTCTTGGCTTGGAACTATCTAGAACTTGGGAAATATTTTCTGTGACAATAGTTGGTTGTTGTTGGACTGTGGTTGTTTCAATATTGTCCACCATTTTGTATTCCATGTTTTGTGGAAGTGAATATTGTTGTGGAGCGCACAATGTTTCAAGAACTGTGTGCATCATATACAGATCAGATTTACTGAAAAATGGATATTTTATTAAAATTACAATCACGAAGTAGACTTTTTTGCTCAAAATAAATCTTAAAACAATTCATTAACAAATTGACATTCTTTAAAACCAGTTTTATAACACAATTATTGTATTATGAAAAATATTCTGTAATGGTTATAGAAAATTAAAATATTTCTTTAAAAAAGATACAATTGAAAAACGACGAAACCCGCTACTTCGTTTTCTTTCCATGATCAAATTAATCAAACCTAGGCATAGCTCTCCATTGAACAAGTTTGTTAAGAAAACAAGTGAGGTAGTCGAGAGGTAGGTCAGGTAGATTAATATATGTCATCTTTTCTGTATCATCTAAATAAATGATTTTAAATTATTTGTGGTACAATATTACCTAAGATTTTGATTTTCTGTTTAAATTAAAATTATTATCATACAAAAATGTTGGATTTTTCGCATATACTCTTTAAAAGACATTTCAAATTTTTGTAGGTATTGCTTTTAAGAATTTGTTATAGATAAAATTATACAATAATAATACTCATTAGCTTTTGCAAGCAAAGAAGTAGAAGTTATTTATCGTATCGTATTATAGACAGCTTTCTGCGGATATTAAAATTAAAAAAACTGGTATTAATTTTATGATTTGTATTATTTTTAATATTCATGGAAAATTGTTTTCAATATGACTGATAACCGGTTCTAATCCAGCGGATATTAATCGGCTTCGAAGCCATACTGTTAAAATGTATTACCATTTGAATTTGATGCATTTCTAAGCATGGGAGAAACGGCATAAAGAAGAATAGAACTTGTTAATATTTGTTCTCCATCTTTGCATATTAGTATAACATCCAGCATTGCTGAGTCTAAATAATTAAGATTAGAAAGGATTACAAAAAAAAAAAATAAAAAATTAGATATTATACAGCCTGTTATTCTTCAGCATAAAAATTCTTGTTAGGTTTTTTTTCCCTAAGTTGAACAAAAAGTTGGAAAAATAACGGCTAACGGTTCAGCAGTTTGGTAGTTTTTCGGCTATTTTCCCATAGAAATGTCACGACTCAAACGCCCTATATACACAACACATCATACTCTTGGCCTCTCCCAGCCGCTTACAGCCGGTTCTAGCCGGTAGCGGCTGGTACTAGAAATTGAAAAAATGGTGATTGGTAACATGAAATAAAGCAAACATATGTATGAAAAAGTTGATTCCTATGTAATAAATGATGGATTTGCCCTAAAAATAGCCAAAAAATGGCTAAATGACTAAGACGCCAGCCGTTGCTTTTCCAACTTTTTGTCCAATTTTGGGAAAGTAGACCTACCAAGGATTACTCATGCCAAGTTTCATAACCAATTCCAATGCGGCGATTAGACAAAAATTCTGACTTCTGTTGCATTTCTTTCAATTCAGTGTAGATTTAAAAGATAACTTTATCCAAATTTGTCGTCGGCACATTGATCCTGTTTTGGAAGTCCTTAAGGCCACCCATAATAATAATAATAATAATAATAAGAATCACTTAATTCTTTTGTCTTACTATAGATAATTTTCAATATTCTTAATTTTAAGCAAACATTTAATTGGGTACTTTTTAACCCACATGTAAACAATCTTAAAACTAAACATTCAAAACAATTTTTTTCACCTCTAAGAAGTAATCTTAAACTTTCTAACAATTGTTTACAGTGTTGAAAATAAATCTGGGAATGTGTTTTCTCTTCCTCCATTTTTAAATCTGAAAACTATTATCGATCAAACACTCATTCAGGTACTTTTTTTTTATCATAAACTTAAAAAATAAAAATATAGGTATTTTATATTTTAAGGAGATCACATTATTTAATATTTTAAGTATTTTTCAGTATAGCTTCGAAATCGATTAATATACGGTGGATTAGAACCGGTTCTTAGCCATACTAAAAAATTATGTATAGCATTGTATTAAATCCAGTTTTCTACGAATATAGGTATAAATGTACAATCATAAGATTAAAACCAGTTTTTAACCCGTGTCTTTGGCATTACGGGGCTAAAAAAAACTGGTTTTAATCTTATAATTGTACTTTTTCTATCCGCGGAAAGTTGTTTATAATACGATGCGATAAATAACTATTTTTTATTAATCCAGAGAATGTAAAGCCTCAGCAACTTTTGTCCATTGTAGGGCTTGCTTCAAGTTGTCATTATCACTTGGAACTCTAAGAAATGTATTATTATAAAAAGATTATTAAGGCAAAAGTAAATGGATGGGACAGAAATAGTAAATCTTCCGTTGAAAATATGAAGAAAAAAAAATTTATGTAGATGGCAGAATAATATACTTCCTACCAAGACAAAGACTAAAAAATGTCAGGGATTTGACAATGGTCAATAAATTAATGTACATCCCCAAAGAGATACACAAAATTACCCTTTCTGTAGGTTACAGTTAGTAGTTCAAACGTTTGGACATTCAACTTAATGAGCCAACCAATCAAAATTCAAGTCCCTTAAGTTGTTGAGCCAACGAATAAAAAACGGTATTATAAAACTTTGGGTACTAGTGCAATAAATGTATCTCACAAATATTAGGTATCATTTTAACTAATTGAGATGTTGATAAACTCACCTATCATAATTCCAATAATTAAACTCATTGAATGTTTTCACTGCACGAATATTCTCTTTCTCTCCTAACACAAATTCAAACATCAAAATTTAAAAAAAAAATCAATAAGATAATCAGAAACCTAATTTTCTAATAGGGGACAGGGCAAGCGATTTGCAGTTACGCCACCACAATAGGAGATTTTGCCCCCCTAAAATATATTTCAAGTGAAACAAAAATAAAATTTTGTGAGTACACTTAATTTCTTTTTTTTACTGAAGCCCCTGGTTAGGGATGACGCTACTAGTATTTTTATTTTTTTTTTAATCTGCTTCTTTAGGTAGGTACTTTTTAAAAATTTGCTAGCTACGAGAGTGTCAGAAATACAAATATCAGGATTAGCAGAAAATTGAAACTGACTGAATAAGTTAGATCTATTGAGTATACCTGCAAAGACTCGCACCCCAGTATCAAGAACCAGACCAGTTTAACCAACTGGTAACTTTGTTATATAAATTAATTATACCTGCAAAGGCTCGCACCCCAGTGTCAAGGACCAGTCCAGTGTAACCAGCTGGTAGCTTTGTTGCCTCTCCTTGCAGAGGATAGCCACGGAAACTGTTCTCTATGAATATGTAAATAACTTTATAATGGAATTATCATCAAGATTTTGGATAATATAAAGTTGTTCGTAACAAAGTTCATGATATTAAGGGGTATTTACAGGAGGTAATTTAACCATTTAAAATAAAATTATCATTATGTTATTAACGTTGTTAAGAGATTTTTTAGTATACGCCTTTTCTACGCATACCAAAGTAGAATAATATTATAGTTACCTAGGCATCCCTTCTCCTTATTTTCTTTAGTTTCAGGATTAAATCTTTTCTCTATTTCAGTTTCGCCAGTAAACTTTATCCTAGATACACATTTATTTATAATTTATGACAGCATAAATTATAATTTACAAATCCTATTATATAAAGTAGTAAGGGTATTTTGTCTGAAGCTTAAGATCTAAATAACTACTGAACTAATTGGGTTCTCTATTTTAGGTAAACTTCCCGTGATGGTTTTAGGCTATCTCATTTTTAAATTTAAGTCTTGGGATGGTTTTAAGCTATTTTTCTAGTCCCTTTGAATACAGAGCCCCTAGATGCAAGAGACACAGCCGTTAGTATTTAATAAATATGCCTCTATATAATGTTCGTACAAAAATTATTTTTACCGATGCCATATTTCGGATCATGGAAAGAAAACGCAGCAGCGGGTTACGTAGTATTTTCACAGTAGTTTTTCTACTATTTCTAGACCCTGCGGGGATATCAGTAACATTTATCTAACCTAACCTGTCAAAAGCTACTGTAAAAATACGACAAAACCCACTACTTCGTTTTTTTCTGATCCACTTTTCTAATACAAACGTTTCTTACTTGAAAGGCATAAACTGAATGGTCTCCGCCTGGATTGGATTGTCCAGAACCCGACGGGATACTTCAACATTTGTCATTTCTGAAACAAATGCATTTTTTTAACAACAAAAAAAACAGTAAAAAAACAGTGATAGGAATGACAGTGATCTTTAATACTTTATTAAAAAATTCAATCTTCATTTAATCAAAACATATAAACAATTTTTCATAGGTAACAACAAAGTTACTAAGAATTTCTTCATTTAATGATCCAAACTTAAAAATGTATTTAAATTATCTTTTTTTGAAACAAAAATATGCTGTACAAAAATAAAAAAA
>LS056719.1:0-11838 GCA_900241095.1 Acartia tonsa
TAAACTCCCCTTCCTTGTCCATTGACTGTCCATTAGGATTAACTTGTAAAATATCACATTAAAGATACACAGGCTTACCCCTCCCCCCCCCCTCCTCCCCTCCCCTCCAACCATTTTGTGTTGACCGCTGTTCACATATCGTTTTCTCTAGTTTACATATAAAACTCAGGTTAGTCTAATATCTATCCAGTTATCTGGTAGTTTTTGGAGAAGGAACACATTACAAGGTAATCAAACTTTCATATCATACCTATTTAAATATTATAATTATATTAATTTCCGCTGGCTTTTAATCAATTATGAACCAAAATATCAAAAAACATGTATCACTGAGTTTTTTTTTAAATTCCATGGAAAAATAATATAAAAATCAAAGGATTTATCTAATTTTCACAAATTATTTTAAGTTATATATTTCCGTGTCAGTAATTCGAAACTATAAATAAAAATTATGATAGCTTCAAAAATAAAAAGAATATTTTTTTGACAAAAAGATAAAAAATTGGGGAGGCGTTTAAAATTGTCATTGACTTTGAATCAACACAGAAGAAATTTATTTTAATTGTAGGTTTTGGCTCAACATCATTTCAGCAAAAAATGTTTTAGGATGAGAGTATTGTTACTGTTAGTCCTGCTTGGGCTGGTGGCGTTGGCTGTCAGCAATCCGTTCTTTAAGAAAAAGGAGAAAGGAGAGCCTAAACTTCACAGAGGATGGGGATATGATGGTTGGGGATACAAGGGAAAGTGATCAGCTGATGCAAATCCTGTCGCTGACCGCCGAAGCTAGTCCCTTCTTTCCGTGGCCAGTTTCCCTACCTCCTCTTTAATAACCTTCCTGGGGGAACATCTTTTTTATATAAATTTGGCTAACAGTTATACATCGCGTCATATTTCTGACAACTTTCAGTGGACGATAAATTAAGAAAATATGAGATTAATTTAATTTATTTTAGCCCCGAGACTAACAAAACTGGTATTATCATAATATTTTTCATTTCATTATTCGTAAAAAAATAGTCTATAATACGATACGGTACATGATTGTTCAGTACGTCTCCAAACCAGTTGTAATCCAGCGGGTAACAATCGGTTTCGAAGCCATACTGGAAAATTCAAACTATACAAACATTTGTATCTTATAGATTAGTATGAATAAAATTATGTTAAAGAGTTACACAATTTATTTAAAAGTTATTTATTTATTTATTATAATTCTAAAACTAATCTGTATATTAAGTCTAGATTATTTAGGAAATAAATATTTATTCGAAAAAACAACTTTGTATTTATTTAATCTTTTAGTTTGTTATTTGTACCGAAATTTATAAAAAAAATGTTTGATTTAGCTTTTTATCACAGGAATCATGATACAAACGAGATGTCTGTCCTAAATTAACGATTAGTTGCTGGTGTGCAAACGGGCCAACCATTTTTGTAAAAAATCCTTGCTTTCAAAAATGGGCATTTTTTTGTCAAAGTTCCTTGTTAAGAACAGAGAACACTCGAACATCTTATTTTTAAAATAAATTTAAAGTAATATTAAGGGGTTAGTTTGTTTAATGCTATATTTCTGGTTAGGTTAGTTTATATTGGGTACTAAGTAACCCAACAAGGTCAGACACTTCAGGTTTAGAGTCCACGACAGGGGGTAGGCATTGGAAACACAACCTTCTTATCTATCTTTTAAGGAAAGGGGGGGGGGGGCTTAGTGCTCGAAAGATTCTTTTAGGTAAAGCAATGAAAATTGTGATCATTTGATAATTGTCAAAATCACCAAATTTACAATTTAATCCAAAGTACAATTTTAGTGTTGCGTTTTAATTTCACAAAAAATATGGATGACCGCATTGACAAAATCGAAGCTTAACAAACATACAAACATTACCCGACATAGAGTAGCTAATCTTTAAAATGCCATGAATGATTTTTGTAATTAAATATTTTTTTTTATATTTTTGTTAAAGAAATGAATTAGGTATTTAAACATCTAAAAAAGTTTGACATAGAATTTGGCTGAAAAAAACGTGAATATCAAATAGCAGATTGCGCAATAATGTTTTTTAATGGGACGCTTTTTATAATTAGGGTAGGTCCGTATGTCGTCCGTAACGGTTAGCTCTTTTCGTTAATTTAAACAGGTAATAATTGTCCTATCGATTTCAAACTTTGAATAATGACCTATAACAGTTAGTTACAATTCTCTATAATCGTTACCAAAAAGTCCGTGCGTCCATTTGATACATTCTTATTTTCTTTTTTTTTGTGTTTAAGTTATCCGATTCAACTGATTTTTAGAATACTGATTCCTATTACAACAAGGTACAATGTTAAAAGCGAAGCATCTCTATTATCAAGTCATAAAAATGTAAGTATGTCCTTAAACAGTATCGTCTATTTATAAAGTTTTACAATATTGTTTGTACTTATGCATTAATATTCTGCTTATTCAGTTCTGACACTGTACAAGTGTTAATGATCGTTTGTCCTTCCATTTCAGAGCTTCGCTTTTATGGATGTTGTCATCCTTGTTTTTTTTTAGCTTTTATCGTTACTTTAATTCAACCTTGGCATGTGCTGACTCCTGTAACATTAGGTTACTTAGCGTAGCGAACCTATGATAGTTACAAGAAAGTCGTTGATTTTTTTACTTCTTTGACATAAATTTTCTATATGAAATTATTATCCTTTTCATTGCATTCTTGCAAAAAAATTCCTAGTACAAGAAGGTACACTGATATGAGTGAAGCATAGATTCATATCCTACCTATTAAGCTATGACATTCTACAAGTGTTAAGTGTAAATGATCATATACCGTCAGATTTCCAGCTTTGTTTTTATGGATATTGTCATCCTAGTTTTTTTTTCTGATTGCGCAAGATGAATACAATGAAGGTAAAATAGATTGATAGATAAGAAAACGTGAATTTAGAGGTTTTTTCATAAATATAACAAAAAGTAATAAAGATATAAATCTTTTAAAGTGGTTGGGGGTGGGGAGAAATTTTGCACCAATGGGACCAATAGCCTAAAACCTTCACTGGACCACTGAAACACGAAACATTGGGGAGCGATGAGACCAGCCGTTTACAAAATCTTAGAGGACATAAATACATACTGTTACATTTCCCCTAATAAAATACCCCCAATATGCCGTTAGCCAAAAAGGAAATTAGTGATTTCTAAAATTCATGAATTAAAGGTAAATATCCGATCTGAAATATAAATTTTTGAAAATATAAAACATCTTAATTTAAGTAGGCTTGAATAAAGCAAAGCATTTGACTTTCCATGACGACAAAATATTAGGAAATAAGGAACAATGTAATGAAACCTAATTTTTACAGGTAGCCTAGTGTTGACCCCCCACCCCCCCTCCAAGAAAATCATCTTCCCTACCCCAACTGACCCACCGTTTAAATACAATGAAAATACCTTGGTATCGTCAGTAGAATATTGAATTTTTGTAATGATATTGTTAATTTAATACATTACACCGGTACACCGACAAACCTCCTACTACGACAAACGTCCTAATACGACAAACATCCTAAACCTCACAATGCGACAAACGTCCTAATGCGACGTACCTCCTAAACGACATACCTCCTAATGCGACAAACCTCCTAAAGGGACAAACATCCTAATGCGACATTTCTTAAGTAAAACGTCCTAAAAATTTTCAAAAATTATTAAATAAAAAATCTTCCAAAATTTGAGGACAAAATCCACCACTGCACTGTTAAAAAAGTTGAACTATAAAATAAAAAATGGCGATAATACATACGGACCTAATTCAAAATTGAATTTTATTTCTTGAATAACTTTACACACAAAGGCTGAAATTTAAAAATTCGTCCGATAGTCAAACCCGATACCTCCTTGCTGAAATTTAATTTAATATTTTTCTAATTTTTAGGAGGTTTTACTTAAGAGATGTCGCATTAGGAGGTTTGTCCTTTTGGACGTTTGTCGTTTTGGATGTTTGTCGTTTAGGAGGTTTGTCGCATTTGGATGTTTGTCGTATTAGGACGTTTGTCGTAGTATGACGTTTGTCGGTGTACCGGTGTAATGTATCAAATTAACAATATCATTACAAAAATTCAATGTTCTACTGACGATACTACAACATGTTTTATACGGAAATAATTGTATTTTAGTACTTGATTATAGAGATAATTCAGTTTATGCATAGCATCTAATTGTCCTTGACAACATCATTATATTAAATTTTGCTGTCAACAAAGTTTTAAAATCAATATATATAATTAGACTTTTCAGTAATCATCAACACCTTCACTTTTGTAACTTAAACTATTCTTTGATTAACCCATATGCGCTTGGTTATAATATCTAATCTTAATATATTTTCCAGGTGTTTTATTTTGTCTCTAAAACTCTAAATTTGAGGGCATAATTTAATTTCATGGATGTATAAATGAAACTGTGTGTATGACAAAGGTAAATGTGCAATTTTGCAAGTGGATAAAAAATAACCAAATATATGTACACCTAATATGTAAATTGACATAAATACACCAAATTTTTGTCATCAAAACACTGTCGTAGAAATAGCAGCACCCGGTTATAGAGTATCTGCGCTGACAAAAATAATTGAGTTGATGTTCAAAAACATAAAATGAATTTCTCTTGTTTTCCTTAATATTTTTAAATTGTGCAATAGTTGTTAAAAATCAATACAAAAACATTTTTTAAAATTTTTATTTGAGTAAAATGACCTATGCAACATTACATGTTATAAATTATTTGTGTTGTGTAGGGCTACTCAATAGTTAGGTCATGTCTGTAAGCCCTGAAACAAATGAATTAAAATTGCCAGTGACTTTATCTTTTAAGAAACAAAATATCTATTAGTATTTTTTTGTAGTTAAAGTTAAGTTTATCTTGATATATTTATTTTAAAATTTAAATATAAATTGTTTAAAACGTATTAAATTTGAAATGAATGAATTAAATATAACATGATATAAATATTTTATTTTAAATTTTACGTTTGGTGTTTTACTGTTTTTAAAAGTTTTCTGTGGATACTAATTTGACTGTAATTTATATCGACGATATCACAACCAACATTAAACCTAACCTTTACAAAAAAATTATAATACAAGTTATTTTTATCTGTGCTTCTGTCTGTTAGTACTTTAGATCTCTAAAAATGTTGTAGATATAGAACATGCATGAAAATAGTCCTTATGCTTTTTAAAAACTTTTATTTTACCAAGTCTTTCATAAAACTTTTTTTTTTCTTTTTGTAAAAACATTTTAAATTTAAAGTTCAAATTTTGATACCAAATAATTTTAGTTGTTAGATAATCATATTTTATGTATTTGTATAGAAATATTTTATAACATTTATTCCATCAAAATTAAAATTTTGCTTTACAGTTTTTAAGAAGAGTTTATATTATACATTTTAACCAATCAAGCTTTCACTTTGAACCCCCAAGGACAGAGGAAACCAGGTAGACCAAAAACAACCTGGAGGAGGAAACTTCTAAGTTTACTGGAAGATGAAAAAAACCTCTTTCAATGATGCCTCTTAGCATTAGCTAAATCCAAAGAGGTTTGGAAATATATATTTGCATAATGAAGCTGTCTTAATGTTTTTAAACTTAAAATAAGTTTACTTTTGTGAAAAAATACTTTCTGAATCTAAAATTTAATCCTTATTAAACGAAACGTTTTTCCTAAGATTCTTTAATTTATGTAATCTAGTTAATTTTGATCTGAACATAAACTTAAAAACTTGCATATTAGTCAAAATGCACGAGAAGTACGTTTTCAGAATTATATTATAGTTTTCAAACAAGAATGACAACACAACATGCATAAGTTGCGAAGCACAGAGAAATGAACAAGCAGACAAAGTTAGTTATAGACATTCTGTAAGTAAACAAAAAAAGATAAAAGAGAGAAAGATTTAGAGAGAATAATCGACTTTTAAATCACGAAAACTCACTAAACCTTTTTTTGTAGCATGATCAACAGACTAACGGACGAAGTAAATTATTAACTTGGTGCTCTTTAGCGTTACGGACGGACGGACTGACGAACAGACAAAGTGAATTATAGAGAAGCATCTATAATTGTAATATGCTTATAAAAAAGTCGCCTGGATGGACAAACCCTTCAAGTAGAAAAGAATTTTATTTAAAAATGTTTAGATATTAAAAATGTAAAGATTTTAGACTTTTATGAAGAAAAAGATAAAAGAGAGTAAAAGTTACGACATAAAAAGAGAGAGAGAGAGATAGAGAGAGAAAGAGAAAGAGAGAGAAAGAAAAAAATTGAGAAATTGGGGGGAGGGGGGAGAGAAAAGGTAGATGTATATAAAAGTATAATATCTAAAACTTTCATTGGTATATGTATACTGTATAGTTACATAACACATTTCTTTCTGGGGTTTGCTCCAATGGGGGAGAAGGGTGTTTTAATACCTCCCCCCCATAAAAAATTACCTTAATGGTTATTTTGTTAATTCAATTAAGGGGAGTTGACTTATCCCTTCAAATAACTGAAAACCTGTCCAAGATTAAATATGAGATATTATTAAAATCATACCTTTTGAAAATCTTACTTGAAGTACATACTATATGTTCAATTAGAGAAAAAAGGGAGGGCAGTAGGGAGAAGGTGTTGGTGCTTTCACTCAAAGTTCAAGTTGAGCAATGAAAACACCCCTCTCTTCCTTGTTTAGACATAAACTAAAATAAGGTGGGTTTTCTCTATGCCTAACCCTGCGGGTCTACCCAGTACCCAATAAAACCTGACATAAAGTAATAAACAAATAAACGAAAAACTATCTCTCCCCCCTTATTCTCAATTAGTTTTAAAAACATCATAGGAGTATCAGTGCTTAACAGGGTACTATGTGTGAAAGCGCCGAAGGGTTAAAATTAGAAAGTAAGAAAAAAGAAAGAGAAATAAATCTTTTATAAAAGACTAAAAAGTTGAAATTAAATGTAGCATTACAAGATTTGGGATTCTATTAGAGTTACTTTTTAGAATAGTCAGATATCTTTAAATGATTTAAATGCATTCCTTAAAATTTTTTGTATAAAAGAAATAAGTAATAACTAGTTTATGAATTCAAGGAAATTAAAGACCGATTAATCACGTGCCATTCACAAGATCTTACTGAACACATAAGCAGACACAAAAAAAAGTGGTTTAAAAGCATTTTTTAGAATCTACTTGTTGTATGTCCAATTTGTAAAATATGGAGATAGAAAAAATTTCCCTCATGAATAAAGTATTTGGTAGATTTTATGAAGACACTTTCGATGACTAGTGGATCGAGATTAAATGAACCTGTATCGACATTTTTAAGAAATATAATTTGCATTATGACAGTTTTTGTACCGATGTTACTCTTTTTTAAGGGGGTAAAGGGGAGTTTACCACTCAAACTTATAAACCCCTTTATTTTACCGCCCTGAAGTATTTATGAAAATACATTAGAATAACCCCCCTCCCATTCAAAAAAAATCTTTAAAGCCCCTCATTTAATCTCAGTGAAAATGAAAAGCTTGGGCGGTCCTGTTTATTATTACAGTTAGCTTAGATTGTTTTTAAAAGCTTAACTGATCGTCCTTTAACAGTGAAAAAAAAGGGGGGGGGGGGAGTTTTATGCCAATGGTGGAGGGTTGACTAATAGCCAACTTTTTATTGCAGAAAAATTTACATAACAGGGGAGATAATGGTTGAGCGGTGTGCATTCATTGCCGCAAAGTAAACAGACACTTTTTCCGTCCATTTTTCAGGCCCTAACATTAAGGTGGATTTTTTTTAAAAGGAAAAATATGATTTAATCCTCTGATTTAAGGGTTTCTGCCATTTCTGTCATCATGAAGATAACCCAGACCAATAATTACCTAACCTTAAATTTATTTTGGCCGTCCAACTGATTATTTTAAAACAAACCTGCCTGTTGTAAAAAAACAAAATTTTTTTTTTCAGTATGGCTAAGAAACTGAACAATAGCCGAAAAAAGGCTTGTAGTCATACTAAAAAATCACGTATCGTATCGACTTTAAGATAAATTTTCACGAATAGTATAAAAAAGTCATAATATCAATATCCGATTTCGTCGCACGGGCCTTTGGCCCCAGAGGGCCAACAAAACTGAGATAAAAAATATTTTCTTTTATTTTACTATCCTCGGAAAGCTGTTTATAATTACGATGCGATAAATACCTATATTGAAATTGATATTTTTAAGGATGTCGATCATTGAATAAAATTTGTCATACATGAATTTTTCACGTTATCGCACAGAGAAAAAGACTACGTAAAATTATCTTTTTAAAATCAAGTTAGTAAATTTATTGTTTGGTTTAAAAGACAGTTGTCCGTGAATACGTGTCATATACGTTGTTGCGACCAAGTCATCAGTGTTCAGAACCGGTTTGGGTTCTGCTGAAAACAATCAATACTAATTATTTAAACAAACTCATTCTATCATTCGTAAGACCATAAATTTTGAGATGTTTTAAAATCCTGATTGGATTGTACAAAATAACAAACGTTTATACCAATATGATGGGGATAAATTAATCTTCCATTGTTCTATACATTTATCCCTGAGTTATATGAAGCTAACCCATATTAAAGATTGGCTAAGTATTCCCTAGAGAGGGTTTATAGTTAGGTAGAGGGGTTGGATGTACAGTTTACTCAGGGAGCTAGGGAGGGGGTATTGTGCAGGGATGGAGGGAACATTACACAGTCTTATGGTACCCAAAGTTTTATAATATCGCCCTCTGATTCGTCGGCTTAAAACTTTAAGAATACTTTTATCAATGCTCAATTGGTTGTTTTAAATTAGCATTGACCAAACTTTTGAAACCAAAGGGTTAAATTTTTTTTATTATCATTTTGGATTAACGTTAATTTTTCCTGTATTGTCTTATCCCTCAAGTTTCTGAATATGAATGAGGGTAGCTTGAAGATAATATTTTCTACTTAAATATTTTAATATTTTTAATGCATGGTGTATTTTTGTATACATACTTATGCCTTAGTAAGTGTTGTAATAGCAAAACTACTCTAAAATAAGCGCTGTTTGTCCGTATGTCCGACTTTTCTACGTCATTCTCTAAGCGTCACCTAAGGATGTATACGTTTTTCGTCTCAATAAAGTTATTTCTAAAAGGGCTGGTCCGGTTTTGTCTCTCCATCCAAGGATAACAGATTTCTATATTGACATGATTTAGGCTATTTTTCTATCCCTAACATCGTTGGGCACACCAACCCCTTACTTAACCTAACCTACCAAAAAAATATTTCAAAATGACTTTTGAGTAAATGTTTTTAAATAATCAACTACTTTGCTAAAGTTAAGGTGACATTAAATATAAAATATTTTCTCGTATTTATTCGAATCCGGTGGATAGGAAACGGTTATCATCCATACGAAAAAACTATGTCTAGCATCGTATTATATCCAGCCTTCTACGAATATAAAAATGTACAATCATAAGATTAAAACCAGTTATTTCATCCCGCGCCTTCGGCACCTCGGGGCTAAAAAACTGCCTTTAATCTTATAATTGTACATTCTATATCCGCGGAAAGCTGTTTATAATACGATGCGAGAAATAACTAATCCTATATAAAGGAAACAGGATGTCTATCCATCCGTATGTGTGTATGTCAGCCGGTGTCAGGGCCATAGCCGCTAGTCTATTATACAAAGAAGTAGGATGTCTCTGTAGATCTCGGTAACCGTCAAACCTGTGAGGAAAAGACCCTAAAGGCAAGGGGCAAAACCATTAGTATGCACATACTAAATGATAGCTGTATGTATATAATATTCGTTCAGTGTATGATCGTAAAGATCTCGGAAACGTCTACACCGAGTGTTTAAATATTTAAGTAAAGTTTAGTAATCGTTTAGGGCAAATTTAAAAGGGTAAGTTCCTTAACCATTCTTATACATTAAAAATTCTTAAAGTTTCTTTTATCTATCTATGTATATGTATTATGTTGTATTAATATGATTTGACATGATTTGTAAAGCTATAATACAACTTTTCAAAACAAAATTCCCTCACACCTTCACATCACAGTTTTTAAACATTTTTCACGTGCAAATAAAAAAAGGAGAAAGTTATTACAAGCAAAAAATCAAGGATATTAAGGGATAAGACAATGGACGATAAATATATATTATATCCCCAATGATGTTAAACAATAGTACCCCTTCTGTGGATTAAAATCATTTGATGTAAAGTTTGAACACAAATAATTGTGAACTTACCAATCAAGATTCAATAATAGTACCCAAAGTTTTTGTGCAAACGAATAACATGAAACTTTGGGTACCATTATAATTTACTGTTCAAATCTTTGTGAGGTAATAAAATAGAAATACATTTGCTCAGAATTACCCAAACTCTTATCAGTGAAAATTTATATCTATAATACAAAGTAGAACGATGTCCGTCCGTCCGTCCGTCTGTCCCTTAAGATCTCGGTAACCACTGAACCGATTGTATTTTACTTTTCAGTGTATATACCTACTGGTCCTGTGGTGGTTTAAAGTTATTTTCTTGTGGGGTGGGACACCCCTAACCCCCCAACTACTTCAAAATAAATGGCAGCACGATGTAGAAATACTTTATTTTTTAAATTTTTTAAAATTACCTCTTGGGGCAAAGCCCCTACGGTCTAGGGGCGAAGCCGCTAAGAGACATATATGTTAATCAAATTTCTTATTATATTTTTTTATAGAATTATATTTTTTAAACTCCGTTCTTTTAAGGGGGAATATGCTTAACCGAAGGATTCTCTTTTATTAGAATTATGTTTTTTAAGTCAATTCAGATTTTTTAGGATATTTCAATATTTAAACTTTTTTTTATCAATATTTAAAATTTTGAAAAATGACGTAAAAATGGCTTAGCTGCGGGGTTTCATTTTCATATTTACTTTTAGTTATTTAAAATAATGTATTATTTTGTGGGTGGGTGGGCGGGGTAATGTAGAACCCCTGCAACCCCCTGATTCAGTCATGGACCGCAAAAAAACAATACAAAGTATCCTCTTGAGCACTAATAACACCTACATCTTCCTTATTTTGAAAAATTTTAAATAATGAGATTGGGGGGGTATTTTTTTTCTTTTACAAAATTAAGTAAAGTTGGATTGTTTTAGGTACTGGATGAAACCAGAGGCACAAGCCATCGCAGGTGTTGGCCCCGTCGAATAAGCCCCACTCCCCCTCCTCAGGACCTAGGCATAGGAAAAAAACTTCTCCCTTTATTTTAAACTAGCAGCTACGCCCTAGAGGCCTCTAGTGGCACTTTAAATGGTTTTTTTTTATATCTAAATATGTCTATGTTGCGTTTGACGATTATGTTTCGTTGAACTCTCTTTGATAAATAGATAAATCAATCCTTCCGTACAAACAAACACACAAACAGACATCCTGTTACTTTAGTATAAGGATTTTATCTTAAAATAGGGGGAGGGGGGGAGGTTAAAACTCATTAATAGAGAAGCTTCGCTTTAAACATTTTGCAACCTACCATAAAAAAAACTCACCCTCCATATTGTCTGAAAGTACTCGACTTGACAGTACAATATATGTTGATAATACATAATATTAAAACTTCATAATAAAATCATTCATTTTGTACCAAGAAACATTTACTTGAAATTACAAAATTGTAACATCTTTACAAGTTTATAGTCAAATATATAGAAATCAAAGACGTTCATGCTTTTTAATTTGAGGGGGGGTAAAATAAGAGGTGTTTAATTTTGAGTTTGTAATCTAATGTAATTTTAAAATTTTGAGGGGGATAAAATGATGG
>LS056720.1:0-11838 GCA_900241095.1 Acartia tonsa
TCTAATCTATCTATTATCAGGTCTAATAAGAGTGTCTATGCATCTATATCTAATCTATCTATTATCAGGTCTAATAAGAGTGTCTATGCATCTATATCTAATCTATCTATTATCAGGTCTAATAAAAGTGTCTATGCTTCTATATCTAATCTATCTATTATCAGGTCTAATAAAAGCCTCCAGAAGTATTTCTCTGGTTTCGAAGCTGCCCTCATGGGGATGGAAATCTGTGATCTATATAGGTCTTTATGCAAAACAACCTAATTCAATATTTTCAGCTCTCTTTCTTAAATATCAGCCAAAAACATGCTTTTCTCCAGGAGTCTTAAAGTATAAGACAATGGATGATAAATAAATGTACTTACCCAATGATGATAAATAAGATGAAGCTCTTTATAAAAAGGGGGATAATAATAAAAACTTTTGGCAAAAGTATTCCTAATAAAGTCATGTTAGAACAATCGGGTATAGTCACTTTCGTGACAACACCTCTTAAAGGGCGTTTCGTCGTATTTTCACAGTAAATTTTCTTCTATTTTTAGCCACTGCGATGAGCTCTAACTCAGCGGGGCCAATTGCCTAACCCTACGGGGAAATCACCTAACCTAACCTAAAATAACCTATCAAAGTCTACTGTAAAAATACGAGGAAACGCCCATTAAGAGGCGTTGTCACGAAAGGGACTATACCCGAATAATCCATTAGTCTCATATGACGTCATTCGGGATACTTTTTTAGCTAACGAATGAGATAACGTTTTTGTCTCAATAACATTCCAAATATAAATATAAAATTTGTTATTTTGCATAAATATAAAATTTGTATGTCAAGTCCTCAGTTTGATAAGACTAAACATGGTTCTCTCTTTCTCAGTAGGGTAATATTATTTTTATTAACATTTTCTTTTTTAGCATAACTTATAGGTGTTCTTAAATATGAAGGTCTTCCTAACAGTGCAGCAGAGATCCACTTTCCCCACCCTCCCTTATTTTGAATTTAATTGAAAATAAAAAGGTGGGTGTTAAGTGTTTATTTTAGGTCAGGTTGGGTTATATTATATTTGGTACTCGATAGCCCAGCAGGGTTAAGGCACCGTATATATAAGCCACGCAGGGGTTAGTCATAGGGAAACAAAACTACTTTCCAACTCATTATTACTCTTAAATTATTTATAATAGGGGTGGGGGAAGGGGGAGGGGAGTGGTCGATAAGGGATTTTAAATTGAATTTTGTAATAACACACAGAAATATATTTTTAAATAGTTAAATAATCATATTTATGTTTTAAAGTAGACTATTTACATTTTTTACATGGTTTTAAACTTTAACATCAATGTACAAACTTTGGCTAAAATGTATACTTGGAGATATCTATAAAAAACGACTGAAAACAAAATTTAAATTGTTAAAAAATGTTAAATCATTTCGTAATCAGACTTAACATTTCAGATATTGGATTTTAATTCTCAAATTTGTTAGTTGCAATTTGCACACTACAAAATACTTTTATATAATTGCAAATACAATTTTAATGAAGAGCATTTCTATAATAAGGGTACAATTTGTTTATTATAATTGGGATAATTCATCTAGCAAAGCTTTTCTTTAAATAAATATAAAAGTCTTCATTGGAGCACAGCTTATCAGCAATTTATTCACAAAGTATAATATGACCTTATATTCTTGCACTAGGGCTCTTAATCATTAGATTTTGAATTTCTGTTTACTTTGAATGTCAATCTGTAGCGAAAGATCTCGCTAACCGATGCAAGTGCCCCAAGAGTCCTCTTAGGGCTAGCGTGTAATAAAAGAGTAGTTACTCTATAATTGTAGCTCCTCATTTTTTTGTGAGCTTCGCTTATATAAATGTTTTCATCCTTGTATATTTAGGTTTTAGTGAGAGTGATACCTCATTTAGAACAGTTAGAAGTTGTTTTTCAGTACCTGGCGGAGTTAGGAGCTCTTCATCAGAAGAAAGGGGTCAAAAGACACCACATAGATTTAGGTAAACAATCTAAAGGGTGTGCAAAAAAATGCGTACCTTTTAAATTCTAATTACCTGGCTTGTGTTAATAATAAAAAAATGTAAGACATACTGTTAGAATCGCTATAAACTCTAGTTTGTTTTGGGAAATTTAGGAGGTAGTTGGTAAAGTGTTCCAACTGACTAAAAGAGACCATGCACACACATATATTTTACTATTTTTGGGCTTTCCCTCAAAGTGCATAGTAAGCACAGAAAACCCCTCATTTTAAGTAAATTAATTGAAAATAAGGGAGTGGAAGACCCCCCCCCCTTGTTTAAAAATAAGGAAAAGGGAGTTTCTGTGCTCGACTATGCAAATCATCCTTTTTTAGTTGGTTTAGCCTACTGCTGGGCAATAAGATCTGTGGTACAAGGAACTGGAATCAAAGGAGGACCTCTACATGATACAACAAAGGTAAAATTACATTGGTTCGTCGTACTTTTGCAGTAGCTTTTGATAGGTTATTTTAAGTAAATGTTAATGATTGCCTCGCAGGGCTAGAACATTTCGAATTGGTCCTTCAGAGTAAAAGCCCCCCACAGGGTCTAAAAATAGAAGAAAAGCTACTGTTAAAATACGAAGTAACCCGCTACTTCATTTTCTTTTCATGATCCAGAGTATCTATTTAGAGATCCCGTAAATTAAAGTTTTTAATGCAAGGAGATATTAAGATTCACATACAAAACAATAATTAAATCTATTTATTTTTAGTTAAAATATTTATAGATGTTGTCATTGTTGTCCATTAGAAATTTAACCAACCAATTATGCACCTCAGTGGGGCCTAACCCTAGCAGGGTGCAGAAGGATGCATTTCTGAATTAGATGATCTTTTTTAGGCCTGGATTTGTTTGATCCAGGTAATTTGTGGAGGTATCAAGAAGGGATATGTTCAAGAAGAAAATGAAATTCAAACTGAAAAGATATCTGAATTTGATGTAAGTAATTTTTAGTTGCTTCGCTATTCCATAGTTTTTTTTTATGTACCTTATCAGGGAGGGAGAGGTCAATAAACATCAAATTTAAATCCAAATGGTCCCCAAACTTTAGATTAATTATTCATTGGCTAATATCAAATCTTGATTGGGTTGCACAAACTTTTAGTGATCATATATACTTTTTCACTATCATTTTAAAACAATGGAAGGGGTAATTTTAATTATAGTAAATTGCGGTGCACACCAACTCCAAACATTTCTGCTAAAAAAGAATCAATTAATAATGCTGAAAATAATGAAAAAATCCTTTACATTTAAGGTACAAAGTCCGTCTGAATGCTCAGTAAAATGGAGAAGATCTTTACGAAGTGGCAGTGAGGGAAGCTGTAGACTTCTAGAGAAAAGGGGCGGAGTCATTTTTAATGAAGGGGTACGTATATCAGTGATTATTTAACGGCATAGAAGGGCAACAGGGGGCGGAGTAAAAATTAGGAATGGATTAGATAATTGCGAAGTGACATTGAGGGAAGCTTTAGACTAATCTAGAGAAAAGGGGCGGAGTCATTTTTAATGAAGGGGTACGTATTGGTATTTTTTATAAGGGGGCTACAGAGATGGGTTTTAGAGTCAAGAATGCTGCATTTTTCGACATTTTTTAGACCTGTCGTCTTCCATCAATCAATCATTATCATGAAAATGCATCGTAGGTTTTAAACAGAGTATACAACTATTTATTTAATTATTTCTCTTTTGTTGATACGGCTTTTATAAAAGAAAAATAAATAATCTTAAATCCATTTTTGCTGTATTAGAGCTTTATTATACATTATACAAATGGCTAAAATAATAATTTTAAAATTTTGAATTTCTAAGTTGTATACTCTGCTTATATCCTACGAGGCATTTTCATAATAATGATTGATTGACGGAAGACAGCAGGTCTAAAAAATGTCGAAAAAACGCGGCATTCTTGACTCAAAAACCCATCTTAGGGGGCGGAGTTGAATTTAATAATGGAGAATATATTTAAAATGTGGCAGTAAGGAAGCTTTAGACTTCAAGAGAAAAGGGGAGGAGTCATTTTTAATAAAGGGGTAAGAAAAGATGTTATTTTTCTAAAGGTGGGTAATAGGGGGTGGAGTTAAAGTTTGGAGAAGATCTTTAAAAAAGAGCAGTGAGGAAAGCCGGATATTAATCGATTTCGAAGCCACACTGTACAATGAATTACATGGAAGGTGCTAATATCACCCGGATGAATAAGTTAATTTAAGTTTATGCTCTTTCTTTTCATTGATAGGTCTTCTTAAATTCATTAATATAATATTATGTAATATTTTTAAACCTTTAACTCTTCATATTTTTGATGATTCATATAAAAATCTAGGAGAAACATTTCGCCAAAAATATCCTACCAAATATTCATTTTTAGATATTTTATGAAAATCACATAATTTTTGGTGTTTTCCCTTAAAGTGCCACTCCATCTTTAATTTTTAGTTCAAAATTTAAAATGGGGGAGGTAGGTTCCTGCAGAGGGCCAAGACCCTGCGGAACTACCTGGTACACAATATAACCTTACCTAGCCTGACCTTAAGTAATGAACAAACAAACGAAAAACAATACTAGCCTTACCTTTATATCAAACCCAGGTGGGAGGAGGGGGTTCTGCGCTCAACTAAGGAAATGAGCCCAAATATTTATAAAATCCATATTGTGTTTTCAAAAGCAAAGCTTTTCTATGATTACTTATCGTAACAACATGTAAAAAAACAGCAAGTAACAAATTGATTATGATATTTATTGATTCTCTAATCCATGTGTGTTTAAGTAAAAATTAACAAATAATTTGAAAAAAATCTTCAAATTTCTTGGAACATTGATATTGTTTGTCTAAAGTCTCACTTTTTAATTAAAAACATCTCAAAATTTAATGAAAATATATCAAAATATATGTATTTTGTCCACTAATGGATGAAGAATATACGTGGATATTATGACAGGAGAAAAATTGTCGTCAATTTAGCTTGCAATATCCCCTCGCATTTATTGGTCAGGCCGTTTATCTAGTAGGAGGGGAGGGGTAAAGCAGGGGTAAAGGTGGGGGATAAGGATAATTTTATTTTAGCCCGCTACAGAGTTCATTTTATAATAAAACAGGAAAATCTTGTGTAATATCTAAGTAATAATAAATCCATTTGTTTATAAAAATATTAAAAATGTTAGTTAGACTTAAGAATCACGTTTGATATTTAATCAGTGTGTTAATACGAAACTAAATTGTAGAACACTATTATATAACACTATATTCAAAAGCTTTATACATTGTTAAAATGTTCAATAAATCAAAATATGCGAAGTTTATAAATCACGAAAAAGTGAGAAAAGGGTTTAGAGCAGTGTTTTCATAATGTAGTCAGCTTTTTTAAAAATAAAATAATACAAAAATAAAAATTTTAATTTTGCTTGAAAATTTTTGAAATTGTGAAATAAAGACCATAAGGAAAGACACTTTGAAGCAGCTAATAGAGCCTAATATAAAATGACGTCATACACTACAAATCACCGATGATAGTCCAGTATACATTTATATTGACTAATGATAAAATGTATACTAATCATTGGTCATTTGTATTGTATAGCGTCCTTTGTTTATTAGGCTCTATAAGATGCTTCAAACATTTTTTTCTGTATTTTGATTGGATTGCTTTTTTTAGAAATATCTTTTTTACAATTTAGTATGAATAATTTTGAAGAATGTGAAGGAAACTAATTGTTTTTGCTCAACAAAAATGTCGACCTGCAAGTTTACCTAGACCTAACCATAGGTAGATAATTAATTCATTCTCAGATAGATAGATACACTTCCTAACAAATGGGTGATAGAGAGATGCACAAAAAAATAAAATAATAGATAGATAGCTCGATCAATTGTTGCTGAGCTTAACGGGAAGTCTATTTAGGATTCAAGGAAAGATTTAGGCTATTGAGCGAAAGTTGAAAGCCATTAATAGATAGATGAATTAAAAATTAAATGGTCGATTTAGATAAAACACATTGTATATAATTTAAATTAAATTTTTATTTTAATATTCCTGGAGAACTTTCTAATATAACATGAGAAAAATAACTATTTGTAGATTTTATGTATGAAAAATAGTTAGTAGTTGTGAGTGTGTTAAGCTAGGTAATATTATGCTAAAAACATCATAATAGGAAACAATTTATGCAAAAATTTTAGCAGATATGACAGCGTTATTTTACTCGAAGCAAAGCTAATCGTTAACTTTTGAAAATTTAAGCTTTTTTTGGTGCCTATAAAAAATGCCGCCATACTGGCCTACCATTGGTCAAAAAAAATATTTATACTGGCCTGTAATTGGTAATTTAGTCTGTGTACTGGTAATTTGTATTGTATGACTTCATTTTTTTATAAGCACTATAAAAAGCTTTTCAAAAATTTCTCATTCGTTTTCTTTTTATGGATTTTTTCTTTCTCTCTTTTATTTTCTATTTTTCTTGTTTTATCATTATCTCTCGCTACCTATCTTTCTCTGTCTATATATATCTCTTTTTAAGCAATAATTCTACTCTTTTGCACAGTACCCTTTTTTTTGTTTAAGGGTTTAAGACTGCTATGGAACATGTAATCCTTGTTTTTGTTGCTTGCAAAAAATTGTATGAAGTTCATTAAATAAATTTCTAAACAGGCATAGCATTCTCTCGGTGTGTTCACATTGTAGCAAAAATATTTCAACAGATCTTAAGTATAATTTTTTATATATCAGGAGATTAATGTCCAGAATTAGTGTTCTAACAAAAGAACTTACAACAATTTTAAACTTTGTATTTTGAAAAATATTCTTTTGGTCTTTTTGTATTTCAATTATGTTCATACCCATTATAAATAGTATACTTACATTGTGAAGAGTGTTTATACAATATACTAAAATTTTAGCAGCTACTTTAAAATTGAAATAGTCGTGCGTAATTGGGGATACATCCGGCCTTTGTTTAACGTAAACAGTTACAAGCTTCAGCTATTCAAAGGATCTAGAATTTATCTGACATAACCTTAAAAATTCGGTTGATATTTTTTGGGGTTTTCTATTTTTGAACTTATATCATGTGACTGTTTTGTATGGGCGTTTGACGAGCTTTGAAACAAGCATAATTCAAATCTTGCAAAAAAAAAGAAAAAGGTTGGGTGCTTAAAAGAAGGCGATAGATTTAAGTAAAATAACGAAAAAACAAAAAAAAACATGTATATTCATAATGAAATTTTAAAAACAATTTCTAATTTTTTCACTTAAAATATCAAACAGAAAATTACCTATGCTTTAAAATAAGTATTTTAGTTATTCTATTATTTGTTCAAAAATTGATTTTATATTTATGTTATGCTACTTGTGGGCTAGTTTAGGTAAATTGAGTTGTGTTTGTGTGTCTGTGTAAATGCATGTGTCTATGTGTGTGTCAGTGTGTGCGTGTGTGTGTGTGTGTGTGTGTAAACATATTTTTGTTAAAATTTACTGTTATTCGCAATGACAAGCATTTGCACAAAAAATTGTGTTTTTCGCAAGTGAAAAAAAGGGGTTGCTGCAAATTTTGTTTCTGTTAGTCATTGTATTAAGAAATTTGATAGTAGCGCAGCCACTTTAGAACTACCATTTACATGTCGGTCAGCCTAATTTCCGTCACATAACAATGCTTCTTACTTACTGACAAAGAAAAATAACAAATTTGTAATTTATTGCTAATATCTTGCATAAATAAGCTTTTGAATTTTAATAAAAAATATTTGATTATAATGATCATATTCATTTGATTATAATTATTATTTGCTACTTAAAACCTCGAAAATTGCAGTAATTTTTTGGTAAAGTGAATTTTCATATGAACCCTAGTCACAGACAGGAAGAATATTTTTAACAAGGTATGTTATATTGTAATGGATATAGAATACATGGATAGTGTGACAGATTCTCGTATACACTGATTATGTGCTGATTCCAGCTGGCTAATTTAACAATACCCCACATTCCCTTCCTTTAGCACATCCTACTGAAAGAACGATAAATGATGACCATAGAAGCAATCTAAATTGAGGACAAAACACTCAGCTGTTAGATTATCAATATCCACGTATTTTATATCCATTGCTGTCTATGTACCTCAAA
Organism: Acartia tonsa; assembly: GCA_900241095.1. Classification (NCBI taxonomy): domain Eukaryota; kingdom Metazoa; phylum Arthropoda; class Copepoda; order Calanoida; family Acartiidae; genus Acartia; species Acartia tonsa. The sequence continues at coordinate 8,143 of LS056720.1, forward strand.
ATTATTTCAAGTTATTTAATGAATTAAGCAATAAAACTTACAACAAGAACAATAATTGCACGTCTATAAGTAATATGCAATTGCAATAAATACTAGCTGACATATCCTTAGCATCAATTTTTAAATAATTTTTTACTCAATTTAAAACAAATCTGATTTCATACTTAAAATGAGTAATCTTGTTTTGATAGAGATAAATTTCAAGTAACCCATACTTTTTACAAAGTTATCTAAAAGTAATTTTGTGAAGGCGCGTGTTTTATGTCAATATGTCCCTGTGTGCCTTTAAAAAGAAATATTGAGATTTCAAATCCGCGCTTTCAAAGCTTTGGTTTGTTCGTCTTTTTTAGTCAAATTGACTAAAAACTGTATTATTGATTACTTACTTTGTATGGGGGAGAAAGTCACTTAAAATCAGACACGTGACGTCATAAAAATGAGGGAGATGAGAGGAGAAGGGGGAAAGAAAACCCCTTAAAAAAGAGATGGTTAATCCCACATTTTATGACGTCACGTGGCAGATTTTGGAGTGACATTCCCCCCCTATCTTACTTTCCCTTGATATTAAAATTTGGAAGGCATACATTCCCCTTTTTCACCTCTTTACAAAACCCAGTGCACGCCACTTGATTTTAATTGATTAATGTGATGTCAAAAATATGAAAAGAGCCTTGAAATTAAAACACTTTTTTCCCAAAAACTAATGTTCTTTGGATGTTGTCATCATTGCCTTTCTTCAATTTAAAGACACGTAATAAAAAGATTAGATTATAACATAATGTTTAGGTTATTTTTTAAAAATTTAACATTTGTGTTGATAGATAAAAGCAGGATTAGAATTAGGTTGTTATATTTTTTAAATAAATCTTATGACTTTTAATGCATTTTTGACAGAAATTCATGATTTTTTATTTTATGTAGCTGTAGAAAATTAAATCAGAGGTTTGCATAAGAGGGGTGGAAGGGGTGAAAACACCCTCTTTAAAATTAAAGTTTGGAAGGCCTGCCTTCCCATCTTATTAAAATAAAAGCTTTTACTCCCCTCTGGCGAATCTCTGTGCACGTTACTGCATGATACGGATGTCAAAAAGGTCAAAATTTCACTGGGCGATTTTTAGACAAAGTTTGATGTTATATATCTGCCCAAAAGCGAACTACTCAGACAGACAAAGGTAAATTATAGAACAGCTGCACTGCCATTCTCAAATTGACTTACTATGTTTGTATTCTCCGGATGACTGCGAGCCATATGATTCTCCAGCAGTGCTAGCGACGGAAACAGCTTTCCACAATTGCACGTAATGTACGGCGGGTGGGTTGGCAGACGGCCGGCTACGGACACCGCCGGCGGCAGCAGCTGGCCGGGCCGTAGGCCGCCGCTCATACTGTTGGGAGGTGTGCCACAGAAAAGGGTCGGCGACAACGGTCCCATACTCTTCTGAAGTAATCCTGAAAAAAATATGATTTTTAAGGTTGCGTGATTTAAAATATTAAAATATTTTCAAATACCTTAACCTAACTACCCTCTTTAAAATTATAATCTTAAATCACAACTTATGCTGTTATATTTTCTTACTATATGTCCCTGTTTTTAATAGATTCCACCTTGATGAGTGTTTTATTTCCCAGCAGTGTTTATATTATTCTTTTCCTTAATTATAAACAATAATCAACCCTTTCTTTTTATTTTATCAGTAATAGAGGGATGATTTAACTACAGATTTTTTAGGGTAATCCAATCGCCCGTCCAAAAAAAACACTTCTTTGCACTATGGTTCAAAGTCGTTAATTTTGAGATAAATTGTTCAAAATTTTAAAACTATGAAATGGTCATTGATGAAACAATTACAAATTTTTAGACATATTATTAACGTAAAAGGATAGAAGGGGCGTGGTCAGCTATATGATACTCTGTCCTGATCTTGTATTGGATCTTTGAAATCAGCCAATAGCGTCGGAAATATAAACACGGCAGAGTACTTACAAAAGAACAGAAAGCAATTTGCTTAAAACATTCGTAAAGCAAGCTATTACTTTTGAAGCTTTTGAAGGAGTAAAACATAATTTTATTGAAAATTCGTATTTACAATGAAATTTATTCTTGAACCCTTTTAATTAAATTTTCCCACCATTTAAAATGTCATCAAATTTTTTTGCAATGTTTTTTTAACAAAAAATAGAGGTATTTTTCCATTAAACTTTTGTGTTATAAAAAAAACTTTTGATATTTTTTTATTTTGATTTTTAAACTTTTGACACTCACAAAGAAGCTTTTTATAGTTCCTTTGAAAATGACGTCATACTGGCCTAACATTGGCAATTCAGTGTGTGTATTGTCCTATCATTGGTTATTTGTATTGTATGACGTCATTTCTTTTATAGGCACTATAAAGACTTCAATCACAAACTTATTTTGAGGTTTTATTCTTTTCCAAAAAAATGTAACATTGCTTTAACATGTGAATAAGGACATTCAACCCCTCTAAGCAAAATTAATGTATCTATCTATCTATTGCTAACTTGCTAGCAACCCCCTAAGCAATGTAAGCATTTATGTATGTAATGAAGAAATACAAAAATCTCAAGTTTTTGTCACTTTAATTTAAAATTCCCTCCAAAACACAGTTGAAATTTAGTGGATTTAAAGGGATAAGACAATGGCCGATAAATTGATGTACATCCTTAATTATAATATACAAAGTTACCCCCTCCGAAAATTACAATTCGTTGTCGAACCACATTAATGAACCTTTAATGAACCAGCCAATCAAAATTCAGTAAAAGTCCCCAAAGTTCAAAAGTCAACAAATAAGAATACCATAAAATAAAACTTTGGGGACTAGTGTAATAAGCAGCCAAATGTCTCCTCCCTCCTTGTTTTTTTTTTTTTCTATAGTGTGAAAACTAAACAGACTGATGAATAAATGTATATCTTGGGATAAAAAACTTTATTTGGTGATGTACAAATGGATATTCTTTTTGTACAGTATACTTTTATTTTGCATTTTAAATTATAAAATCAATTATATTTCATAATGAAAAAATAAAAGTCATGGATTTATTGACAAAACATACTATTTTATAAAAAATCTAGTTTGCTGTACAAAATGTTGAAATGTACAGTACATAAAAAAGTTACCATCCCCCTCTTCTTATTTTGTATGTGTGTATATGTGTAAAAGAAACCTCAACTTAATTAAATGATAAAAATCCAACATCCAGGGTATTTTTAAACACAATTTTTAAATATTTATTTTTTGTTAAACATATTTTAAGATCTTTTGTATGCTTTTGATCTAACATGGCGATCTTTACTTCTGTAATTATATTAACCTGAAAATAGCATATATCTCGAATAAATTAAGACTATAATCTATTGAAAAAAGTTTTTTATTAAATATTGTTTTGTTGATAATGGATATATTTTTATTATTATTTCCATGTTCTCCAATAAAGTAAAACTTGTAACTGGCTAAAATAACGCATTCCTGCACCCCTTTTACCCCATATCCCCCTTCTATCTGATATTTCAAACTAACCAACAAACGATTTCCATGTAAGGAACCTAAATTGACGACAATTTTTACCCTGTCATAATATCCACCTATTAACTACATGTATTATCATAATAATGTTGATATATCTGTTTTTATAAAGACAAAAATGTATCTTTTATTTAAAAACTGACGTTATATT
>LS056721.1:0-11838 GCA_900241095.1 Acartia tonsa
TCTCATCCATACGAAAAAACTATGTCTAGCATCGTATTATATCCAGCTTTCTACGAATATAAAAACTGGTTTTAATCTTATAATTGTACATTCTATATACGCGGAAAGCTGTTTAATACGATGCGAGAAATAACTATTAATGTATTTACACGTAATTGGTTTATTGAATGTCATATGTTTTAAAGTTTGTACCATGTATAAAAACTAGCATCAGCGCCACTAGCATCAAGGTGCTATGTATTCAAATGGGATAGAAAAAGAGCTAAAAACCATTCCATGAATCCTTAAAAAAATAGACGAAAACCATCACGGGACCAATTGTAAGCTCACCTTAGAACCCTATTAGTTCAGTAGTTGTTGAGATCTTAAGGTTGAGACAAAAAACCTTACTACTTTATAAAATAGGATTATCATTTTTTTACCTTTATTTTACAGAAGAGTTAGATAAAAAGCAATTGCTACAAAAAAGTACATGACGAATACTGTACATATCTTATAGATTATTAACAGCGATATAAAAATCTTAAAAAGTTTTTATCTCTTGGTGTAAAATGCATTTAATTTACAGAACATTCTCTCAACAACTTTTTAATTGTTGAAAGCAAAGTTGTTCTATATCAAAGACTGTACGTCCATCTGTATGTCGTAAAAATCTTCGAACAGCAGCATCGACCCTACAGGTAAAACTGGCTACCCATTTTTATTCTAAGGTGTGACAACGGATTTATTTTACACCAAGATAGACCTGCAAGGTTTGGTGTCCTTTATCAACCAAAAAAAACCCAATAATTTCAATTATAGTTTAAGTTGGTAAAAGTAAAATTCCATGTAAGTATTATATGTTTTAGATAGCAGATCTATAGTACAACAGACAGACAACTTTCTTTTTCAAGGACCTCTTTAGTCTGCTTCTAAATTATTTTCTGCTACTTGGCTGTGTTAATGTAAGCGACAACATTTGTTGATTTTCAATGACCCAATAGAAGGGTTGCACAAGGTGGTTGCGATGAGGAAATACAGTTATTTTTCCCTTTCTCCCTCTAGTGTTTTACTCTAATTTTTCGATAAAGCAGTAATGACCAAATCCACCCCCTAAACCTTAAATCGTGTGAGTTCTCCATTTTAGGTAAGCTTCACTAAGGTTCCAAAATGTGTTAAGGCTATTTTATTTAAAGATTTTTGACTATCTTCTACCACCTCATTTCTATTACGCCCCTTGTTATGCTTGGCACATCCAAACATAACATGACTTTACTACTTTATCTCTTTACTAGCGGCTTCGCCCATAGGGGCTATGCTCCAAGAGGTTTGATGAAAGTATTTTTTGTTATTTAGATTTGAAAAGAAAAGTAAAAATATTCCTTGAAGAGTAGAGCCCAATTGATTCAGAGGTTACTGAGATCTTAAGTTTTAGACAGACAGACAGACATCGTACTAATTTGTATTATAGATTTCTGAAATAAAAAAGCTAAATCGCTGGAATGTTGAACCGCGTAAGAGCCTTTCATATCAGAAAGAGGGATAGGTTTTCTGAAGACAAAATAGAACAAACTTATAGTTTAAAAAAACATATTTCCAATATGGCAATATATTATTATTTGATTCCATTTAAAATCATTGTTTTGGTATCTCAACAGAATCGTGTCTGTTTTGAATACTGTTATGTGAGTCGTGTGCCATTAATACATTGAATTAATTAATGTCTTAACACATTTACGCGCAATGAAATAGTTCATTAACTGTAATTTTAAAAACTCTACATTAACTGCGCAATATACATTCTTGCATTTTCTCATAAAATTAACTTTATTATTGCTGTATTAGGATTTACTGTTATCTAAAATCACAGAATATAGATAATTGTTTTTGCTGCGCGTAAAAAGTGTCCCCATCTCTGGACTTAGAGCTGTGCATTATAATAAACGTCCTTGCAAGGTCGTTTCAGCGCTCACCAGTCAGTTTTTAAAATTATTTATCATTCTTATCTAAAAATCCTAAAGCACAATCTAATGGTTTTGTGTTTCTAGAATAAATAAGTCAAAAAAATTTATAAGATTTGCATCATTGCTTAACTCTCACAAACCAAATATTTTTTTAAAACTACCATACTATCATAGAAAAGCCATTTGAATGATTTTATGTTGCAAACTCAAAGCATTTCAAAGCATTTTATAAATTTGATGCAAAAAGTAGTTTTTAAAACTGGCCTTAACATTTTTTGTTATTTGACTGTATCTTTTATACATTAGATACAAGATTCTAAAAACATTATTTTCAGTTAATCACAATTGAATTTCTTGAATGATATATTAAAAACTAATGTTAAAATGGAGGATTTTTTGTTTTTTAAAACACAACTAATATGTTATATTAGTGTAGAATATAGTTCCGGGGGCTAAAGGTTTCTCCTTTATAAGCAGGTTGTCCATCAAAAAAAAAGGCAAAAATTCCTTTCTATATTTTACTTATAGGTTACTTAATATTTTAGTGTATGTTCAAAAAATGTTTGGTAATAAAAATCTCCTTTAATTGTATTTAGTAATTGTATTTGCCCGTCAAGGTCCAGCAACTACTGAACCTATGGAGTTTTATATTTTATGTAAGCTTTACGCTAGACTTGGGATGGTTTCAGCTATCTTATTGTCCTCCCTCCCGCTTATAATAGGGTAGTAGCCGCTGGAGATGTTAAGCAGACAAAGACACTTACAGTCAAACATTGAGTAAATGTAGAAAAGCATAACTACTAAAACTTAAGAATAGGACTCAATCTAATCTGTTTAGCAAAATTAATAATTTTGTTGGTTTAAATAAAAAATATTTTAGTGCCACAGCCTAGGCCAAAAAACACCAATGGTATTTTTATGAAGGTGCTTTTTTTAACATCTATTTAAATTTTGATATATGTAATAATATCTTAATGAAAATTTAAAATGGCAAAATACCTTCTATAATATAAATTACCAGCGGCTGCACCCCTAGCATCTTTGGGCTCTATATTCAAAGGTATATGGAAGGGAAGAAAAATAGCCTGACACATCTAGACTTATTTATAAAAAACAAAACAGCCTAAACCATATCAGGACCTATAAGAAGCTTCCCTGTAAAGCGGTTAGCACTAGCAGGATCCATTGCTACAAACAAAAAAAAGCTTACTACTTCATATAATAGGATAGATTGTTTGAATAGTTTTTTTGTTACAATGGGACGGTATGAAAAAAATATCTCATCCTTTTTTGACCCCTTCAAACTTTTAAAAACCAAATGACACTTCCGTTACATTCTTCAAATTCCTGGTTGTTAGATATCAGACATTACTTCAGGGAGGGAGGGGACATTGGGCTGTTTATTACACCAGTCCCCAATAAAGTTTTCTTTTTCGTTAGTTTAACAACTTTGAGGACTTTTAATTGACTTTGATTGGTTGGTTCATAAGTTGAGTGTACAAACATTTCAACCCCTATTTGTAATCTACATTAGGGGGAATTTGTGTATCATCAATGGGGATGTACATCAATTTATCGACCATTGTCTTATCCCTTTAGATCCCTGCATGAGTTAGTGTACAATGTATATTACAGACAGTCAAAGACACCGACTAGCTAAGTAAAAAACTGGTGGACTTTTTTCTGTAATCAAGCTGCTTTACAAAAAAATCTATGGATTGTTGTAGGCTAGACACTCAAATTTCTTTTATAAAAGTAACAGGATGTAAAGTGAAGCTTCTTATATGTCTATAAAAAGGCTTAACAGACAACAAACTCTTTGAATGCATACCCTTTGTCTGGAAGCTATTGAGTTACGCCTGTTTTGGGGCAAGGTTCATCCACTACTAATCTAACAAGTACTATACATTGAAACCATTCGAGAGTTGAGATTCAAATTCATCACATACCTGAAAACGAGCAGACTTTGAAATTTAAATTTGATGGCTGTGGCTGAGGTTGAATGAGGCTGAGAATGGCTGACGGTGGCTTGTCTGCGGTTTTGGGACGGATGATTCTAACACGCATCCTTTTTTCATAAATCCGTGAGCTTACAGCGGCTGCAGCTGCTAAAAAGCCGCTAGTTGTGGCTAAATGAAGCTTCGGATGGTTAAATTTGAAATGTGGTGGCCAAGGCTTACTGGGGTGCTGGGTAGGCTCCTCAACTGGCAGTGAGGCTTAATAGTTATAGATAAAACCTTCTTCTAAAAAAATAATGATATGAAAAAATCTGGAACAGAATATACACTTAATGGAAGCTTATTTCTAAGGAAAGGATCATCCTAGTTTAATTTTAAAATTTGACTAATTGTTTTGGTAAACGTGTTTAAATGTTGAAATTAAACCAAGTTTGGAAGGTGTACAATCACGTCTGTAAAAATTATAATGTTTGCACATATTAACCAAGGGATCTAAAGGGATAAGACAATGTTCGATAAATTGATGTAAATCCCAAATTGTGATACACAAAATTACCCCTTCTGTAGATTAAAATTAGTGGTTGAAACGTTTGAGCACCTAACTTAAAAAAACAACCAATCAAGATTCACTAGAGTCCCCAAAGTTGTTAAGCCAATGAATAAGAAAACGTTATTATAAAACTTTGGGGACCAGTGTAATAAACAGCACAATGTCCCTTTTCTCTGTACAATACTGTTGTTAAAATGTTTCAAAGAGTTTTTTTTGCGAACATGATGAAACATTGCTTAAATGCATAATAATTTGCTAATGTATCGTGATGATAAAAAGTTTATACCTTCCATCATAATTTGTAGAAAGCAAATAATATTTTTTTCCAGTATGGCGCCGAAATTGATTAATATACTGAATAATCATGTATAGAATCGTATTACAGACAATTTTCCACGAATATTAAAATAAAAATCATAAAATTTGTTAACGCAATATAATTTTTCATTTTAATAACCACAGAAAGCTGTCATATCTAATCAAATAATTATAAGAATTTTAATTACAAAATATTTGACCCAATCCTATAAAATTTCTTAGGCTATCATAATTAATGTTCATTTATTTAAAGAATAACACTTTGCTACAAATGGGTAATCTTGTTTATCATCATTGGGGATGTATAAAGATTAAGCATCCATTGTTTCATTCCTTAAGATTCCTTTGCTTTACATTTGATTCATGTATATGTAACTATAAAATAAAGTTTGTCAAGTCAGGGATAAATCGATGTACATCCCCAATGATAGCTTACTAAATTAACCCTTCTTCAGATTACAATTAGTGGTTGAAACGTTTGGACACTCAACTTGATAAACTATCCAATCAAAATTCAGTACAAGTCCTCAAAGTTGTTAAGCCAACGAATAAGAAGACCTATTATAAAACTTTGTGGACTAGTGTAGTAAACAGCCCATCGTCCCCTCTCTCTCTATTGTCAAGTTGCTCCACTCTACTACATTTTTAAACTAAAAGCTTGCAACTATGTAGAAACACTCCCTTCTACAAGGTGTTAATCTATTAAAAAAATCTTCTAGCTGTTGGAAAAAAAACTGCTTGCAGCAAAATGTGGTCACGATTATTATCTGGATGATATGACAGGGAGGGAGGGGACATTGGACCGTTTATTACCAAAGTTTTCTTATTCGTTGCCTTAACAACTTTAATTGAATTTTGATTGGTTGGTTTATTAGGGGGTCTAAATGTTTCAACCACTAACTGTAATCTAGAGAAGGGATAATGGTGTGTGTCATTATTGGGGATGTACATCAATTTATCGGCCATTGTCTTATCCCTTTATATCCCTGTGTTGATGAGCTCTATGCTGCACACAAGCTCTGTACGCAGCTACTCTATAACTAAGACGGATATGTATGTACGTACGTCCACCCACTAATAGTTTATGCACACAGCTGTCTTAGCAAAGACGCTTTTAGACTGCTTCAGATTTTTACAATTCAAAGGATTTTTTTCATTTATGACAATTAAAGCTTTTTTTAAAATAAAACTAGCGGCTACGCCCCTAGAGAACTCTAGTGGCACTTTAAATGTTTTTTTTTATATTTATATTGCGTTTAACGTTTATGTTTTGTTGAACTCTCTTTGTTAAATCGAATAACGTTAGAAATTTTTGATTTTTTGTGATTTCTCTTGGAAGGGTTATGGTACCCTCCCCCAAAATAGTTATAAACCATCCCGGGACCTATGAGAATCTACCCTGTTAAGGAGAACCCGATCGGTTCAGCGGTTAGCGAGATCCTTCGGTACCAACACACAGACAAACAGACATCCTATTACTTTATTATAAGGATTGGTTAGACCAATGTTTCAATCTATTTGTTTTTAACTAAATCTACAATTTAAAAAAGCATAGGTCCCTAAAAATACTTCCCTTTACAACAAAAGCACTTTTTCTGGATCATATTCGTGGCTGTCGCGCAGATGCCAAAAATAACTGTTATATCTATTTATCAAATCGCTTTGTTGACAGCTTTCTACGAATATTAAATTATAAGATTGAAACAAGTTTTGTTAGCCCAGAGTAGCCCAGGATAACACAACTATTATTAATTTCATGATTTTTATTTTAATATTCGTAGATAATTATCTGCAATACATGATTTTTCAGTATGGCTAAGAATCGTTTTTAATCCAGCGGATATTATTCGGTTTCAAAGCTATACTAGAGATAAAATTCTATAAATAGTCTTTAAACAGGATTTAAACATTGAACACTAAAAAATGTATTTCTAGATTGTTCAAGTAATGTTCAGATTTATTTAAACAAGGACATTTATTTCCAACGAGAGGTACGGTAACGTTTTGCTAAATCAAATCAAATAATTTTCTTTAACTATTACTTTTTTAATCAAGGCTTTTCTATAATAGGATCGTTACGTCCGTCTGTTAGTTTAACCGTGATGGATAGCTCTTAACGTTAATTTAGACATGTTAGAATTATCCTTTTCATTTCATACTGTGTAATATGATTCCTGTAACAGTTAGATACTATTTAGAAAGCGAAAGAACGCTTTAATCTTTTTAAAAAATTTATGAATAAAATGAGAAAAAAACTAATGAATCTTCTCTGTATCCAGAGGGGCGAAGCCCCCAGTGACTAGGAGAAACTATATGATAGTAGTTTAATACTTGTAGAGTTTTAACACACACAAAAAAATATATTTTAACGCTTGTTTATATAATTTTGCGTAACTACATGTTATTAATAAAAAGTCTTTGTATGATAATTGATTAAAAGTAAACAAGGACAATTAAGTCTGTAGGTAGCAAAGGAACTGAAGAGATAAGACAATTGATCATAAATCAATGTACATCCCCAATAAAGATGAATATATTTACCCCTTCTGGAGATTACAATTAGTGGTTGAACACTTAACTTAATGAATCAATTAATCAAAATTCACTTAAGTCCCCAAAGTTGTTGAGCAAACAAATAAGAAAACCTTATTATAAAACTTTGTGGACTCGTGCATTAAACAGCTCATTGTCTCCAATCTCTCTGATAATTTAATAATTATTCATAATATTTTTAAATAAGTTATAATTTTGTATTTATTTATTTACTTAAACCATAATAAAGTGACATGTATATAAACATCCGATTTAAACAAAGGATTAATAGGCTATACATTTTTGACGTATGTTCTTGCAATTTTTATAAAGGGATAAGACCATGGATGATAATTTGATGTACCTACCCATTGATGACATACAAAATAATCCCTGCTGTAGTTGGGAACTATTATTTAAAAAGTTTGGACTCTACTAGTTCGTATCAACCAATCAAAAATTCAATTAAAGTTCCTAGAGTTTTTGAGCCAACGAATAAGATAAATTGGTTATAAAACTTTGGGTACCTGTGTATTTTACAGTTAAATGTCCCCTCCATTCGTAAGGATATATTTAAATTATACAATATTACACAACCTAATTTGTACTGGCTAAATAAAACCTTACATATTACAAAGTCGACTTTGATAAATTTTGTATATCCTATAAATCCTCTCGTACCCTAATCTTACACCCCTATGATCCTCTAATATCCTAACCACTAGATCATTTTAAGGAAACAGGAAACTAAATCTTAAATCAATTCCTGAGCCAAATACTTTCTATCTCATACAAATAAAGAGTTGAAATAATCTAACCCCCAGATTTCTTTTGATATAAATTAAAACTAATAAGTAAATAAGGCTTTCAATTTACCAGGGATCTAAAGGGACAAGACAATGGCCGATGAATTGATTTACATCCCTAAAGATGATACACAAAATTATCACTTCTGTAGATTAAAACTAGTGGTTGAAACGTTTAGACACTTCACTTAATGAATCAACAAATAAAATTTCAATAAATGTTTACAAAGACAACATAGAAAACGTTATTATAAAACTCTAGGGACTAAGGTAATACATAGCCCCATGTCCCCTCTATTCCAAATCACAGTAATCCAAACATGTATAAAACTATAATATTATGCTATCAAGGTATTGTAGTGGAACTATCACAGATGATCATAAAATTTCTTTTAGAATATTATACTTCACTTTATTCTTACTTAATAAGAAACTCTGTGATTTTATTTTATGCTAGTGGCTTTTTTGTGTTTTATAAAGATGGCAAGACTACAAAAAGACAGGTGTAAAGCCTCCCTGAACAGCACAGCACGGAATATTTATACTACATACAAATTATTACATACATATTACTACATAATTTTAGCAGGGAGGGAGAGGCATTGGGCTGTTTATTACATTATTCCCCAAAGTGTTCTTATTCGTTGGCTTAATAACTTTGATAACTTTGAATTAAGTTGGTTGTTTCGTCAAGTTGAGTGTCAAAACGTTTCACCACTAATTTTGTGTATTATAATTGGGGATGTGCATTGTACATCAATTTATCGGCCATTGTCTTATCCCTTTAGATCCCTGTGCTAATAAACTATTATACCCATATAATGGGCAATTTACCTTGACTACATCAAGACTTAAATATTGCTTTTCTATAAAGCAGAACAAAAAATTCAAAGCAAATGTTTTGCATTTTAGAAAACACCTATAATGTTTTTATTTTATTTTGGAATAATGTTGTCTGCTAAAGATAGTTATAATGTTAGGAAAGAAGGCTTAACATATTATAAGTATAGGTTTACCTTTACCTTCAATTAAAAATTAATTTATTTGTCCTTTTAAGAATGTTAATTGCAAAGGAAATATATGGAAAATATGGATTGTGATGTGATATATGCCAATTCAGGTGAATACAACCAGTGTTTTTACTAAGCAGTAATTTTCTAAAATTTTGACAAGTAAAGCTTTCAGGGACCAATAGGGATAAGACACTTGCTGATTAGTTGATGTATTTCCCCAATGATGAAACACATAATTACCCATTATTTAGATTACAATTAGTGTTTAAAACGTTTAGACACTCAATTTAATGAAATATCCAATTAAAATTCACTAAAGTCCCCAAAGTGTTTAAGCCAACGAATAAGAAAACGTTATTATAAAACTTTAGGGACTAGTGCAATAAACATCACATGGGATATTATAGAGTATAAATTTTCAAATTCTTGTATGATTGAATCATCCTACTGATTTTAATCTTTGTAGCTATTAAGTTTTTTTTATTCTTTAACCCTTAACATACGCTTTAAAATGAAATAATTATCATATAAATTTAAAACTTTACATGATGATTCCCAGAACGACGGTGATATTGTAGAAACATTGACATGACAGAAGTTAAAACAAATACACCCCCTTCTCTCATATTTTCCTAATTTCCATGGAGGGAGGGGACATTGGGCTGTTTATTACACAAGTCCCCAAAGTTTTATGATAACGTTTTTTTATACGTTGACATATCAACTTTTTTATAGGTTGGTTCATTAAATTGTGTGTCTAAATGTTTTAACCACTAATTGTAATCTACAGAATGGGTAATTATGTGTTTCATCATTGGGGAAATACATCAATTAATCAACCATTGTCTTATCCTTTAAATCTCTGCTTAATTTCCCATCCAGCTTCCTTTTAATCCACCCCCCCCCCTCCCCCCACATATATTATTTACTATCCTAAAACAATCTTTATTATTCTCTCTCATATACTCTTAATGCAATCCATTAACTTCACAGATTAAAAATAAAAATAGTAATCAAATAAAAAAATTAAACATGATTTTTTTCAATAAAATTCGTAATTACTTTTTAAAAGCGAAGCTTTTCTATAATTCGGATCGGTCCGTGCGTTCCTCCGTGACAGTTAGCTCTTTTAGATAGTTTAAACATTGTCATATCGATTTTAAACTTTGCATAATGAGTCCTATAACAATAATCGTTACAAGAATGTCCGTCCAAGAAGGTCCATTTAAAGCATGTTGATTTTAACCTTTTTGACAAAATTTTTTTTTATAAGATATAAATTTTGAATACTGATTCCTACAACAAGGTACAATGTTAAAAGCGAAGCATTCCTATAATCTAGTCCTAAAAATTTAAGTATGACCTTAAAGAGTATCCTGTTTTGAAGCAGTTTTGGAACAAATTTACTTATTTTTTTGTTTCGACATATGCCTTTATATTCTGATTATTCAGTTCTAACATTCTTAACGTGTTAATGTTTGTTTGTCCTACCATTTCAGAGCTTCGCTTTTTATTCATCCTTGTTTAAGTAATGGGCATTGTTGTTCTCTTGATTAAGAGTTAACCTAATGTTTAGAACTTTAATACCATGTCTAGATTAAATTTAAATAGACCTATTCTATCATTCAAAATATGGTGTCAAAACAACAATTAAAAGCTGCTACGCTTTTTGATCATGCCTTTTTGAACCAGGAATTTTCATGTCAGTTTTATACTGTAGAGGACAACTGTAATATAGTTAATCTATGATTGTTAGCACTTTATCTGTGATGGAATTAGCTGTTATAATGCAATAAATTCTACCATCCCCCACATCAAAGTAATATTGTAAGTCTTACATATACTTAGAAGCGTATATGGAAAGAATTTGTTTTGCCACCCTCCTTAAAATTGCCAAAAAGTTGTCCTAAATAAAATGCGCACTAAAATCACTTTTAATTATGTACTTGACTTGAAATCTAATATTAAGAGGGGTTTAACTTTTGGGTAGGGGAAAATTTCAAAAATATGGCAGGGGGATGTTAAAGTTTTCATGAATATTAAGCCCATAAATACCTTTCTTAAGTATTATCTAGAACATCGAAGTTCCATAATGCCCTTATAATACTTTTAAAATTACTTTGATATGTAATGTATATTGCATATAATATGTATATAAGTGACATATCAATTGATAAGTGAAAAATGCAATTAACTATCATTCCCAGCTACTGTATATTTGAATTTAAATACATTTTTTTTAATTATTTTTTTTATACCTTAAAAATTAAATAAGCACCTTTAAAGTGCTAGGTATAGCACTAAAAACTTAATTATGATGAATGAATAATTTAAATATGATGTAAGCAAATTGTCTTCTTAAATACAGACTACTAATTTACACTGATAAAACATGGATCTTAGTTAGGGGACTATACACAAAAAATTATGCACATATCCTAAACATCATTTGGGATATCATTTTTTGTTGAATGATTTATCAGACAAAAACAAAGCATCAATAGATTGTTAAATTTTATTACGAAGCGTGCAATTTTTTTTTGCACATGAATGTATGAATTTTTTTGACTTGACACCCCCCCTTAACTATGATAGGGAGGTGTATCTGAGAGGTGTAGTAGTAAGGTTACTAGGGGGGTGTGGAGGGTTCTTATTTTCATCAAGGGAGTTCTGTTGTTTACCCCTGGGTTTAGAAATATGATAGGAGTGGAAGGATTA
>LS056722.1:0-11837 GCA_900241095.1 Acartia tonsa
AAAAAATACATAATTTAAAGTATGGGTTGGATTTTTCCCTAGTAAAGCTACTCTACAAGTTATTCATAGAATCGGTTTAAGGGAAAAAGACGATCCATGACATCTGCGCATATAGATTATATATTGCTTTGTTTGTTTGTCTGTCGTTTATGCATAAAACTTATTTTTTAAAGGTTTTGTCATTTTCTTTTAGTTTTTGTATCTTCTCTCTCTTCTTTCTGTGTTATGATAAATGAACATCTGCATTGAATAACCCGCATTGTCCGTTTGTCCATTCTCAGACATTTTGTGCTTTTTAATTTACTAGCAGCTTCGCCCCTAGCCTCTAGGGGCTTTGCCCCAAGAGTGTTTGATCAACCTGTTTTTTCGTATTTTAGATTTAAAAGAAAAATAAATTTTAAAAAATTTGGGGGGGGAGGGGGTAGTCGACCCCACTATTTAAATTTTAGTCCCACCACCCGACAAAATAGTTAAAATTCCTTCCCGGGACCTTTGAGAAGCCACCCTGTAAAAGAGAATCCGATCGGTTTAGCAGTTAGCGAGATTCTTTGGTACAAACAAACAAACATACAGACAGACATCGTTCTACTTTGTATTATAGATTACTTCTAACTAGGGTTTGGCCAGATATCCGGCCATTTTCAAAATCCGGCCGGATACCGGATACTAAATATCCTGCTGATTTCCAATGCCGGATATCGGGTTATTCGGCAGGATATCCGGTATTTTGCCGGATATCCGGCGTTGGATAGATATCCTGCCAGATACCGGATATTCGGCATTAGAAATCAGCCGGATATCGGGTATCCGGCCCAACCCTACTTCTAACCTTATTGATTTAATTTTAGATAGGAGTTGGTCTGTTTGGAATAGTTGGAAATATTCTCTGTATATCTTGGTTTGCCAGCAAAACGGTAAGCAGACAATAAAAGTTGTATATGTATAATCCAGACAACTAACTGACCCAAGTCGCGAAGACCCTTTTTGTCTGTTAGCTAGGGTTGGGCTGGATACTTTTTTTGGCCGGATACTGAATATATGGATGGTATACGGTGGAATATCTGGCCAACGCCGGATATTCGACATTAGAAATCAGCTGTATATCCCGTATCCGGATAGTTTCAATATCCGGTATCCGGCGGGATATCCAGCCCAACCCTACTGTTAAAAAATTGCTGTCTGTTCTTTTTGTAAGGACTCGGCTATGTTTATATTTTCGTCGCTATTAGCTGATTTTAAAGACATATTACAAAATCTGCACAAGGGTCTCAGGCCAGTGGGTAGAGTTACATATAGCTCGTGCCCCCTCTATTATTTTACTGTAATTACCAGACAAACTATATACAGAAGAAAAAAAGCTTTGAAGATTTATTGTAGATAGATTTACTAGTTTTTTTATGTTAGTGGATATTCTTTTTCTTCTTAAACAAAAAAAATACATTAAGTTGTCTAAAGAAGAAATTTTCAAGAGACTTTTTTTTGTCTGTTTGCCTTAAATTTTTAAACATTAAATTTTTTCTTCAAGTGTTTTCTTTAAAAATATGAAATCTCTAAGTTGACTTACAATGATATATATTTCAATGTGAAGGGTATATAATTCAATAATGTTAAAATTGTTCTATCAATTTCCAATTTTGCAGGTTGATTTTGGCACCTTTCATAAACCCAAATTGCGGTGGGTGTGAGCTTTAGGGGTGTGTATTACAAACATCAAGCGGGGTGTATTTTTATTGTAAGGGGGATGGTTACATCCCCTTGGTGTTCAATTCTTATACTCAACTTAAAGGCCAGAAGCCTCCTGGTAAATTGATTCACGAAGCGCGCAATTTTTTTTACTTTTAATTATATTTAGAAGTGGTGTGTGTAGCTCTTTTACCTTGGCATCCTCTTGAATGTTTTTTTTTTGGGGGGGGGGGGTGGGTGTTTCAGGGAGTGTAAACCCTCATTAAGGGGTGTATAGATTGATGTATGGGGTGGACAGGGGGGGATGTGGTATATACATATACCTTTATTTTGTCATTTGGGTGGCCGCCTCTGGATAATTATGAATTTTTACATCCTTTTTATTATGAAAGGATTGCATAATCCTTATACTAAAGTAACAGGATGTCTGTGTGTTTGTGTGTCTGTACCGAAGGATCTCGCTAACCGCTGAACCGATCGGGTTCTCCTTAACAGGGTAGATTCTCATATGTCCCGGGAAGGTTTAAAACTATTTTGGGGATGGGTACCACCACCCTCCTTAGAGAATTTTTTTTTAATTACTCGATTTTAGAAAGAGAGTTCAACGAAACAT
The DNA here is from genome assembly GCA_900241095.1 of Acartia tonsa. Lineage (NCBI taxonomy): Eukaryota > Metazoa > Arthropoda > Copepoda > Calanoida > Acartiidae > Acartia > Acartia tonsa. The sequence continues at coordinate 2,297 of LS056722.1, forward strand.
AAACGTCAAACGCAAAATAGCCATATATTAAATATAAAAAAAACATTTAAAGTGCCACTAGAGGCCTCTAGTAAATATAAATAAATTAATGAAAAGTTTATTCAATAAAAACAATCAATCAGCGTCTAGCTTCTAATTTAACTAATAATAGAATCATAAAATTTGAAATGTGTCAAAAATTACAAACAAAAGAAGTCTAAAGTAAATAAAAATAATTTTATATAAATTTATTAAGTTTTTGTTCACTGCGATAATTTAATCCTACAGCTGTAGGACGTTAACGTTTTTAAAAACGATGATGTAGAGTAAAGCGCAATGAATATTCAAAGAAACTTCTTTGTAAATAGGTAAAAAATTGTTTAAATACAAGGTTAAATTGACATATTGACTTTCTAGTGATAATTATGGAGTTGTTACGCTTTCTAAATTGTACCTAACTGTTAAAGAAATAAGCTTGCGAAGTTGAATTTGATATGACATGCCTAAATTAAATATACTAGCAATATATTTTTACGAAAATCCACCTAAAATATATGAACCGCAAAGAAAATAGATATATTGATATCTTTTTTAAAATTTTAGGCGGAGAAATCCTTCCACCAACTGATGCTGACCTTGGCCATATTTGATTTGATGTACATCATATTCTCGGTTATACTGTTTGGTATTCCCTCTTTATTTGCTAGGTATGTCTATCCTTATAATAAAGTAACTGGATGTCTATCTGTTTGTCTGTGTGTTTGTACAGAAGGATCTCAATAACCGCTGAATCGATTCTGTTCTTATTTACAGTGTCGCTTCTCACAGGTTATGGGAAAGTTTATATCTATTTTGGTGGAGCCTCCAGCTAATCTCCCCCTCCCCCCCCTCAACACTACCTCAAGTGCCCCTAAGACACGTAGAGGTGTAGTCACTCATCCTTATAATAAAGTACCAGGATGTGTGTTTTTCTGTCTGTCTGTTTGTTTGTACTGAAGGATCTCCCTAACCGCTAAACCGATGCGGTTCTACTTTACAGTTAACCTTCTAATAGGTCCTGGGAAGGTTTATGCTATTTTGGTGAAGCCACAAACCCCTTTCGAGGGGGCGTAGCCGCGAGTATGTTTAAATAGTAATAGGATACCAGTCAGTTTATAGTAACTAATAAAAAATTGACGCCATACAATACAAATGACCAATAATAGGCCAGTATACATTGTAATTGACCAATTGTAAAATGTATACTGGCCTATCTAGAGGGGGAATTCCCCTTTTCTGTAGCGGCGAAGCCTCTAGAAGAATTATATAGTAGCAACTTCTATAATTTTTAGATAATAAATTTATATTTTTATTTAGAATATACTCATATGAAGAATTCAACCATCTCGTTTCACACATTCTTCCATTTGCACAAATAAGCCTTACAGGTAAAAAAAATATTTTTCTTTTAAATAAAAACCGGTTTATTAGCATTAAAAATATCTCTTTTCAACGAAAAAGTTTACCTTGTAATAAAAAATTCTTTCTGGACTTCAAAACTAAGTATAGTTATTTATCGCATCGTATTATAGACAGCTGTCCGTGGTTAATAAAATGAAAAATAACAGGATTAAAACCAGTTTTACTGGCTCCAATAGGCCGAAAGCCTAGGGTAACAAAACTTGTATGAATTAAATGATTTTTATTTTGATATTCGTGGAACATTGTCCGTGTTTCGATGCTATGGGGGGTTTTTCTGTGTGGATGAGAACTGGTTCTAATCCACCGGATATTAATCGCTTTCGAAGCCAGACTGGAAAATCAAATTATGATATTTGATTACAATTTCATTTAGTCAACAAATTAATTTGCAAAATGCGCAAAGAACTTATTACGCAACATTATTATATTTTGTCATATTTGCAAAATAAACGTTTCTTTTGATATCTCACATTTTATTAATAGAACAACTACCATACAATTAGGTTTTGGCCGTTAATTATGTGAAATATTAGAGTAAAACACTAGAGGGAGAAAGGGTTAAATAACTGTATCTCCCCATCTCATCAACCTTGTGCAACCTTTCTATTGGGTCATTGAAAATCAACTAATGGTGTCGCTTACATTAACGCAGCCAAGTAGCAGAAAATATATACATCTATACTATAGATTTGTTTGTGAAATAGACATAATATACATATGTATATTAAACTCCTCTATTTTTTCCCTCAATTTTAAGCCTTTACATTAATTAGTTACTAAACGTTTAGGTAGTTAAATAGATCTTAAAAGAAACTAACTTAATTTTACCGACCGTCCATAAAAAAACGAAAATATTCTTCAAAATTGCTTTTCAAGATTTAGATCATGGAAAGAAAACGAAGTAGCGTGCTTCGTCGTATTTTCACAGTAGCTTTTCTATTATTTCTAGCCCCTTCGGATGGCCCTAAACCTGCAGGGCCAATTTCCTATTCATACAGGGCAATCATAAACATTTACCTAACCTAACCTAAATTAACAAAAGCTACTGTGAAAATACGACAAAACCCGATACTTCGTTTTTTTCCATGATCCGATGATTTTTTTGTGGCGTCAAAAATGTCTCAAAAATAAGCCATGTGACGTCATAAAAAAAGAGTGATTACCCATCGCTTTTTTAGGGGATTTTTTCCACTTCTCCTCTCATCTCCCTCATTTTTATGACTTCACACGGCTGATTTTGAGACACTTTGTCCCGCTACATTTTTTTTTAAAATGCAAGATGTACTTCAAATAAATATAAATCAGCTGTTCTTCTTAAAGATGATTACCTGCTACCTCTATACATTGATGTCCCAGTTATTTTCTAGTTATCCATTTATTTGTTCAGGTTCTATTTATCTAACTCTTGCAATCTCTGTGGAAAGATATATAACTGTGTGCCATCCGTTCTTCAAGGTAACACAAATAGGAAGTGGAATATTTGGTGCTTTTCCGTAACAAAAAAATCGCCCTAATAGTGGCGCCGCCTAGCTGCACTTTTTTTAGAGGGTTTATTTCTCTTGGGATGGTGGTGGTACCCTCCTCAAATATAGTATAAACCTTCCCAGGATCTATAAGAAGCTACATTGTAAAGGAGAACCATATTGGTTCAGCGGTTTGCGAGATCTTTCGATAATGACACACACACACACAGATCCTGTCATGTTATTGTAAATAAGGAGATAAGAAGATAGGAAGCCAGTTTTTTAAAGGTAAACCCCCCCCTTGTTTTTAATATTTTAAGATAAAAATGAGGTGGGGGGGTTAGTCTTTGATCACTAGTCACTGTGAGGGAAACAGCCAAATATTTTCATGTGCAAATATTTAACCAGAAACGAGTATATCCAATCTTAACGAAGCATATTAAGCATTAAGTTAAGAGAGAGAAATTAAAACAGTGAGATTAATAAGCTTGCGATGAATTGATGTTTATCTCCAATTATGATAAACAAAATTATGTTACAAGTTTAGTATAAGTGGTTGAAACGTTTGGACACTTAATAAACTAACCAACTAAAAATCAATAAAATACCCCAAAATTGTAATAAGTAATAAGAAAAAGATATTATAAAACTTTGGGTACTAGTGTAATAAACATCCCTATATCCTTTCACTCCCTGCAGAAGAACAGACAGGGTAACATTTAGAGTAGCTTCGCTACTAAAAAATATAAAGATGCTGTTTTCAATTAAATATTAATTATCTTTACAAATATTATAGAAGGAAATATATATACATGTCTCCATAATTGTTGAATTTAAGTTAAAAGTTTTTTCGTGTGTTAGGCTATAATGAGTATAGGGTTGCCCTGCAGGTTTATGACATTTTGATTAAACAGGGTTGAACAAAACAGATTTTTTCAATAATTACTCAACAGAATTCAAAAAGTAAGGTGTCAAATAAAAGATATTACTATTTCTGTTCATAGTGGCACTTGTTTAAGTACCTTAAAACCAACTCAACTTTTATTTTAAAAAGCTTAAATTACATAAAAAATTAGAGGTCTACAAAAATAAACGATTGCATATCTAAATTCTATGGATCATTTTACATCTACTACTTACTAAAAGCACCGACTAGCTATTTTTTAAAAATCACAAAAGTTAGGACATGCTCTTTCTATTAAGACAACTATAAAATTTTCATCATAAAATCAGGGTAGGCAATAATTGGCACAGCAATTACTAGAGTAAAAATTTATCAACCTCTCAACTCCTTTATGTAATGAATACAGAGTCCCGTAATTGAAGAAGAAAATACCCATCCTAATGGAAAATTCCAACCAACACTAGATTTTGGAACGCATGGCCCCTTAATTGTTAAACAGGTCGTCACATTGCATGGGTGTAGTGAAATGTAAAGTATTTTTTTCTATTTAGGGGCTTTTTGGAAAACTAGCAGCTACACCTCCAGCATCCAGGGGCTCTGTTATCGAAATGGTAGATAGGGTCTGGAAGAAGAGATTAAACCCTCCCAAAACTAAAATCTGAAAATTAACTAGCCCAAAATCATCACAGAGCCAAGGTGAAGCTTATCTGAAATAGAGATCCAAATCGGTTCAGTATATATTGAGATCTTGAGCCTCAGAAAAAAACCCTTTACATAACAGTTAAATTTTTATTAAAAAGTAACAGAATCTCTATTTGTCTCTTGTACAATGTACAATGTAACTTCTCAAAGGTGATGGGAAGGTTTATAACTAATTTTGGGAAGGTACTTCAAACCTAGAAAAAAATTTACCCTCTCCCCTCAAAAATTTTTTTTACTTTTTCTTTTAAAAACTAAAATAAAAATGGGGAGTGGGATCGAATTCAACCCTCACCACATCAAATTACCCTGGCGACATCTAGGGGCGATCCTATAAATATTAATAAATTGATTACTTATCCTATTATGCTTGTGTGCATATCAACACAAAAACAATAATAAGATTCTTGTTTTATTTTTAAAATAACAAGTAAAATGTTTAGACTGTGGTAGCGTTGCATTGCTAAGTATGACGTATGGTTAAGTTACACACAATGTTGCGCTTTTACATTTTAGACAAATAAACCTTGAGGTACTTTTTTTCACAAAACTAAAACCAAAGTCTTGTAGATTTTCCAGTATAGAATTAAAAGATATTCTGCTCCTTTTTATAAGTAACTTTAATGTATTTTTTTTCATTTCAATCAAGAAAGTATTTTCTGTAGTTTTTTTCTAAGCAACTTTGCTTTTATCAAGCATTGTTAAATGTTAAAAGAGTTCAAACTATGAATTTAATTTTAGTTTTATCATTTAAATACTTTGCTAATGTTTTTAGCGTTATAATTTATTACAGCAAATTGAAAAAAAAGATAAAAATTAAAGTAAAATAAACACAGCCAAATCTCTACAAAAGAACAGAAATCAATTTGCTAGCAGAAAGTAAGAGACTTCAACACTTAGGCCGGGTTGTTGTCTGGATTATACATCTAGTGTTATACATTTATTAAACAAAATAGTTTTTCCCCAAAAATATTATGTAATATACAAAGCCTAAAAGTGCCAACCAACTAAGATTTCATAAGAAGTAATCTTATGCAGGGTTTTTAGGGTGTACAAAAGTTCTTGAAAGTCAATAAATGTTATCTGAGGCTTTGTTCATTGCTACGCAAAAATGTACGAATGGTATAAGAAGGCCTAGACAGAAAAAATTGCGCATTCGGCAATTAAAGATATTGAGCTTAGATCAGTATACTTACTTAACCAAAAAGGCAGGGACATAGACTATACTTAACAAATTAGTCATCCCAAATGAACAAAGGTAATCTATAATACAAAGAAGAACGATGTGTGTCTATCTATTTGTCTGTTTGTACCTAAGGATCTCGCTAACTGCTGAACCGATTGGGTTCTCATTAACAGGGTAGCTTCTCATAGGTCCCGGGAATGTTTATAACTATTTTGGGGGAGGGTACCACTACCCTCACAAAAGAAATCACAAAAGAATTTAAATATTCTTGGATACTTCAACGCAACATAGAAATAATCTGACGAAATATGTTAACATGTATAATATTGTTTGAAATAAAAAAAAACATTTAAAGTGCCACTAGAAGCCTCTAGGGGCGTAGCCGCTAGTTCTTATTTAAAAGTAACAAGATTTATGTTTGTCTTTGTGAAACGAACTATCTAACAGAATTATTTAGTTATGTATCTTATCAATGCTATACTTAACATCCTTTGAAAATTTGGAATTCCAACAACATCTCCATAAAGAGTAAAGACCAAGTCAAGTATTTCTGCTGTATGGTTTCTGAACACAGCAGTGGTCTCCAAGCCAAAGACATATGTCAATAAATTTCCCAGAAGATCATTTTGCCAAATAAGATCACAAATGCTGAGCTTATAGAAAGATGTCAGACATGAAACTGACAATACAACACAGAAAATTGAGATTGTTTGGGGCTTACCATAAGGAAAGGACATGAACTCCCATATATATGGACTACAAGATGAAGAAATCTCATCTCATCTTAGCGATGCCTTAAGTCGTGCCTTAAGCCTAAAGAAGATTGGAGAACCATTGTGCATGGCCTATCCTAATATATAAGTAAGCTTTTTTGTCTCGCTAAACCGCTCAACCGATATAGTCCTCCTTTACAGTGAAACTACTTATAGGTCTTGGGTTGGTTTTAGGCTATTTTATTTTTATAAAAAATCCGGAAAAGTATGGTTTTAGGCTATTTTTCTGCCCTTCCATATTCCTTCGATATAGAACCCCTAGATGCTAGGGGCGCAGCCGCTAGTGTTCTACAAAAAAAGAAATAATTGGCAATAATTTTGTCAATTAAGAAACTTTTTCAAACGTTTTAACTAATAACTATGAAATATAGATGAATTAATTGAGATCATTAAAAATGGGGATATATATTAATTTATCGCTTATTGTCTTATCCCTTTATATTCCTTTCGTTCGTTCTAATTAAATTATAGTATTAAGTAAAGTATCATATTCATGTAATTAAGCTTAATGTTAAAGATAGACAAATTATTAAATATTTATCAATTTTCAGCGTATATTTTATATTAAAATTAAACATAACATCATTAAGTTTGTCTGTCTAATCAGTCGGAGAGGGGGCGTTAAACACTACCCCCTATCATATCAGCACAAATTAAATTAAATGGACGAAAATTTATTTCATAATAGCATTTTTTTTAGTTTAACTGTATAATAATCCAAGATGTTGAAGAAAACAATTAGTTAATGGTTTTTAGTAGCATAGCAACTCTATAAATCACTTTGTATGTTCGTCCGACAGTGAGTTCGTAATGCTATAGGGGGGAAATGTAGGGATTTACTCAGCTCCTATAAAAGATAGAATGCTGAAACTTTTTTACAACATTCCCATCATTAATTAGCACAATATACATACAAACTATAAAACAGCAATGGCGGTCGGACTGCCTTTTTGCACGTTTTTGGCTATTTTTATATTTTTCACATTTTCCCCCATATCTTTGGTGTTTATGGTCCGATTTTCAAAAATTTTTCAGTTAAAGATATCAAAATTAAATATCCCGTCATTTGAAGAAAACAACAATGACGGTCAGACTGCCTTTTTGCAGGTTGTTGGCTATTTTTCTATTTTCACATTTTTCCCCTTATCTTTGGCTTTCGATTTTTAAATTTTTTTGCAATGACAGTATCAAAATATTTATTCCCATTGTTATGCGCATCTAGTATGTATTTTTTTGTGCTTCGCTTCTTATGGATGTTGTCATCCTTGTTTTTAAATTTCTTATTAGATCATAGTTATTATTTAATTTTTAATTACCTTAATGTTTTAAGTCAAGCTAAACCAGAATAATGATAACCTAGTTTTCCTTATCTTATGATGTAGTTATATTTTCTTGTTTATGCCGTATCATTACATGAATTGGGCTCTCCCTAACAGGGTAGCTTCTTATAGGTCCCGGGAAGGCTAATGACTATTTTGGGAGAGGGTATCACCACCCTCCCAAGAGAAATCAACCCTAGAAAAAAAATAACACCCCCCAAATTTTTATTTTTATTTTTTTAACCATAATTTAGAAAATCCCCCCCCGAAAAATTTTTCTTTTAAAATCTAAAATAAGAAATTGTGTTATCAAAGTACTTTCCCCTCCTCAAGTACCCCTAGAGGCCTCTAGGGGCGTATCCGCTAGTAAAATAAATAATAATGATTAAACATTTATTTTAAATACCAGTAAATACTTTTAGATAAATGGCGTGCACAGTAATTCACCAGGGGATGTAAAAAGAGAGTATACCTTCCCCAATTTTACTTTTAAGGTGGGTGTTGGCAGACACTGCCCCCCCCCCCTCCCTTCATTTTCTAATGTTATTTTAAGAGCTTCTCGCTTATGGATCTTTGTTTAGAAAACATTTACATAATAGTTATTTTTCGCATCGCATTATAAACAGGTTTCCGCGGATATAGAATGTACTATTATGAGATTAAAACTAGCTTTTTTAGCCCCGAGGTGCCGAAGGCACGGGCTAAAAAACTGGTTTTAATCTTATGATTGTACATTTTTATATTCGTAGAAAGCTGGATATAATACGATGCTAGACATAGTTTTTTCGTATGGATGAGAACCGGTAACTATCCACCGGATTCGAAGGAATACGAGAAAATAAATTGTAGTAATTTTTCCTTCTCTATATATGTATTTCTACAGTAAGTTTAGTTATATAAGGAGCAACGTATTTTAAACCTACTATGACATAATAACTATACAAATATTGGTTTTAAGCTTAAAGGTATGGAATTATTATTACTTGAATGTTGCACCAGATTTGAATGTACTCTAATAAAGTGATATTCGCAACTGGCTAAAATAACGATATCCCCCGTTTACCCCCTTTACCCCATCGTCCCCTCCCTAATGTATGATCCAACTGACCAATAACTGAGGTCCCTATTAGCAACGTAAATTGACGACTAATTTTCAACTGTCAGTATATTCACATATTCTATATCCATTGGATGAATCAATTATCTAAAATCACCAAACTCCGTCAGATCTAATCTTATTAAGTTAAAAATATATTTTCTTAGTTTAAGATATTATACAAATACAAGGATGACAACATCCATAAAAGCGAAGCTCTGAAACGGTATGACAGACAAGCATTAACCCTTGTAGAGTGTCAGAACTGAATATACAAAATATGAATATATAAGTTTTGACAAAATTATACGTAAATTTAAAAAGGACGTACGGACATTTTGGTAATGATTATAGAGTTGCTACGCTTTCTAAATCGTACCTAACTAACTACTAAGCAAAGTTTGTAATCGCTAGGACAATTATAACCTGCCTAAATTAACGAATAAAAGCTATCCGTCACGGACGGCTGGACCGATCCTAATTATAGAAAAGCTTCGCTTTTAGAAATATAAAATCTAGAGTAGAATCACTTTTTAAAAGCGAAGCTTTTCTATAATTAGGGTCGGTCCGTCCGTACGTCCGTACGTCCGTCCGTCCGTCCGTACGTCCGTACGTCCGTAACGGATAGCTTTTTCCGTTAATTTAGGCATGTTAGAATTGT
>LS056723.1:0-11834 GCA_900241095.1 Acartia tonsa
CGACCCCCCCCCCCCCACCAAAAAAAAGTTAAATTGCCAAACAAAAATTTTAATTCATTAAGTCTTTTTTTTGGGGGGGGGGGGGGGAATTTTTCATAAATTATACCATATACTTTTAAAATGGATTTATTATTACTTGGATCTAACACCAGATTATCATGTACTCTTATAAAGTAAAACTTGTAGCCTGCTAAAATAACGATCCCCCCATAACACCCTTTACCCCATCCCCTCCCCTACTACTAGATGAATGAACTGACCAATAGTCCATGATGGCAACCTAAATTAACGACTATTTTCCCTCTTTCATAATATCCACGTATATTCTTATCCATTACTTGTAAATAGTGATGATTATGATGGGGGTGCTTTTATATACATTGAGGATATTGTCATAAAACATTATTTTTTATCTACATAAAAAGTGATAAAAATGAAAAGGCATTTTTTTTTGTAGAATATAAAGGTGAATGTTTCTAAAAAATATCTGAGATATAGGAATAAGTAATAAAACTGCGGGCTTAGTTTCTCTAACATGTATAGAAAAGGAATTAGCAGGGAAAATAATTGCAAATAAATTATAAGAGAATCAATAATTAACAACATTCTAAGAGCAAAAGAACAGAGTATAGAAAATTGAAGAAAATAATATTTCTAGCATAAATTTCAATATAAAAGTAAGAGAATAAACAGTGTCTGTATGTCTGTATGTTTGTACCTTGCTAACTGCTGGACCAATATGGTTCTCCTATTCAATGAACTGTCTAATAGGTCCTAGAAAGGGTTTAAACTAATTTGAAAGTGGTTAGCTCCTAAGAGAAATCGCCCTTGAAAAAAATACCCATCTCCACCCCACCCCCGCCCCCCCCCCAAAAAAAAAGGTAAATTGGAGGGTCGACATTCCATATTTTTATTGATATGGTAAATTTAGATTTTTAGTATACAGACGTACGGACGTACCATAATTATAGAGTAGCTTCGCAGATCAAATATATTGACAAGAAACAAAATAAATTATGAATAATGATATGATTGATACAAAAGAGATAAATCTATCAGATGGGTAATGAGTCTTTTATGAATATATACATTTAATATCTTAAACAGTTATCCTTATGTAAAAGTAAGAGGATGTATATAAGTCTATCTGTTAATCTGTGCGTCTGAACCAAAAGATCTCACTAACTGCCTATATGGTTCTTCTTTCGTGCGAAATACTCCAATTTAAGGTATTTAACAAAATGTCACATTAAGTGGTTTATCTTATTTTTTAATCAACAGATACGACCCTAGATGCCTCTAGAGGCAATTAAGTAAAGGTGTAGTGGGGAGTAAACCTTCCATTTTCAAATTTAGTTTAAGAAAAAGTAAAGAAAAATCTATTTTGTATTTTGTTCTTGAAAAAAGTTAATATAAAACGGAGAAACAATTATTCAGACATACATATATTTTGTTACTGTGATACTTTTAAAAATAAATTTAGATTATTGTATCTGGCAATTATATCCAAAATATGAAATATTGTTCAGCTTGAATTGTTACATAAATTTATAAACATGGATGTATAATTACATGGATTTTCATGTTCTATATTATAGTGAACTCTGTAGCTGGCTAAAATAACGAACTCTTCCATCCCCCTCCTTTACCCAATTCTCTTTCCTCCTACTGGATAAACTGCCTGACTAAAGAATGCGGGGGGAAATTGCAACCTAAAATGACGATTTTTTTCTCTAATATCATCCACGTATATTGTACATCCATTTTTATAAAGGAATTGAACACTATTTGGCCACACCAAAGGATAATATAGGCAAATAAAAATATTTAGAAATGTGCACAGAAACAAGAATAAATGCTTCCATTTTTAAAGTTTAGAATTCAAGGAATTAAAAAAAAATTAAAGAGAATTTAAAGATATTTTCTCCCTCATGTGTGTTAAACCCATCTGAAAATAGCCAAAACTTCCATTGGACCATTAATAAACCTCTCTGTAAATATAGGATTTACAAGAAAACAAAAAAGAAAATAATTTAATATGTTATAAGAATGTAACGCACCTCTAAAATCAAGGATCTAAAGGGATAAGCCAATGGCCGATAAATTGATGTATATCCCCAATGATGATGCACAAAATTACCAACAAATAAGAAAACGTTTTTTTAAAACTTTGTAGACTAGTGTAAAAAATAGCTCAATGTACCCTTCCTCCCTGACAAAGAAAACGCAATAGAAAATAATCTAAAAAAATATAAGGCTGTAACGCACCTCAAAACAGGTGGGCTCTTTAGACATGAAATTATAATAGGGTCATGATAATTTATGTATTTAATGGATGTAATAAACACTAGAACAGCGCATTTTATAGAATAAATGATCAATTCCATAATTTTTATAATTAAAAACTAATGAATTTGCCCCTAGCAACTAGAGACGACACTAGAGACGACAAAAACATAGCCTAAAACCAACCTTATAGTTAATGTAGATTTTCACTATAAGTAGTACAAAAACCCTACTACTTTATATAATAGGATTAAAATTCTCAAAAGGCATCCTAAAATGTATTGTTATATTTAGAAAAAAAATATATTTTATACAGGTGTCCTATCTTTTAGTATGATTAATATAAATCCCATTTACAAGTCACTGATCTATATTTGTTTATTTTCATATTTGTTTGTAAAAAGTATAAACTATTATTTAGATGTTTATAATTGAAAATAATCAATTTTATAAAGTTTTATTCATTATCATTACATCTTTTATTGATGTAATCAATGAATCATACACAATAACCCTACCGTTGCATGAAAAGGAATTGACATCCTAAATATTTAGATTTTTAGCTCACAAACCTTAAGAAACCCCCATTTTACCCCCCCAAAATAAAAAAAACTTTATTTTAATTGACTATATTGCATTAAAAAAGAAGACTTGGTTAATATATTATTGACCTATAAAACCTGCAACGCTTCAATTGTTTTAACTACAGCTCAAAATTTATCAAGATTATGAAAAGAAATAGTGTGTATTTATGAATGACTCATATTGGGCAAGAAATGGTTGCAAATTAATCTGGCCACATTTCTAAACTATCTAAATATCTATAAATTCGAATCAAAGTCCTTTTCCATAATGCGTAGTTTATCGAACTTATGAAATTTTAACACTTTTTTAACTGTCAATTTAATTTTTATGGTAATTTTTTTTTAAAGCGAAGCTTTTCTATAATTAGGGTCGGTCCGTCCGTACGTACGTCCGTAACGGATAGCTTTTTTCGCTAATTCAGGAATAATTTATTTGTAGCTTTAGTTAATATAATTAAATTAAAGTGTGATGAGTTTTCAAAAAACAAAAATAAAATATTTTTTTTATTTTTAGAAAAAAAATCTAAAAATTTACAGTTATTATATTGCAAGTAATAAAAAAAATAATTTAATTGCTTATAAATTGTAAAAAGTGTTAAATTTTGAATCAACAAGTGATATTTAATTGATTGATTTTTATTCTGGTATTTTAGATGCGCTTTTAACAATATGGGAATTGACAAAATTTTTTGAAGAAAAAAGTTTTAAGCTAACATGTAGCAGGTATCTTACACCTACTCTAGCGGCTACGCCCCTAGAAGCCTCTAGTGGCACTGTAAATGTTTGTTTTAGTAGCGAAGCTATTCTAATGTCTAAATGTCCGTCCGTCCGTCTGTCAGAGACAGAAAGGGGGAACGTGATTTTCTCTGCTCCTATGAAAGATAGTAGACAGAAATTTTCAGGGATTAAATATGTTAACATTCTTCATATTTTCACTAAGTTTCATTAAAATTCGTCAATTGATTGCTGGAAGAAGTGCTAGATCGATTCCTACATTTTTAAGTTTTCATTATTTCCTCAACTCATATTCAAGATAGATTTCAAGAAATTTTTAGGGTTTGAATACTTTAATATTCTGCATACTTTTATCAAGTTTTATTGATTGCTAGTTCGATTCCTAGATTTTAAGTTTTCATAATTTTCTTTACTCCTATTCGAGATAGACGGCTGATATTTTTAGGGATTATTAAAGTTTACAATTTACATATCCCCACAAAGTTTCATCAATATTTGCTCATTGGTTGAGGTGTTAGATCGATTCCTATATTTTCACGTTTTAAATCTTACAAGATATCGTGATTTTTTTAGTTTAATATTTTTTTTATGAAACTGCTCTATAGTTCATTTTTTTCCGGATATCCATCCATATTTTTTTAGTTTCGCTACTTATATATGTATATGTAGATGTTGTCATTCTTGTTATATTTCAAATATCTAATTTGAGAAATAATTGTCTATGTTGCGTTCAAGTCTGTACGCAAAGCGAGAATATTTCTAAAAAGTTCGATTTTTTGTGATTTATCTTGGGAGGGTGGTGGTACCCTCCCCCAAAATAGATTTAAAGTTTCCCTGGACCTATGAGAAGCTACCCTGCAAAGGAGAACCAGATCAGTTCAGCGGTTAGCGATATCCTTCAGTAAAAACCAACAAATAGATATCCTGTTACTTTATTATAAGGATTACATATCACTACGCTCTTTATAACCAAAATGTTGTTGGTCCTTTGTTATTGCGCTAGTTATGAACCAAAGTCTCCTTTTTTTTGGAAGGGCATAGCAGCCGCAGGGAATTTTTTTTTTTTTTTGAATCCTAAAGTTAGTCGGATATCTTAAAACTATATCCATATGACAATCCATATATTTTTATGGCGGGGATTATATGGGACTGACGCGCGTCTGCAGAGCCTTGGTTATAGGTATTGTTTGATTTTTTTTCTCGGTTCGATTTATTCTCGAAGGGTAATGGTAACCTCCCCCGCAATAATTATTAATCTAAGAGAGCTAATTTAGAAGGGGGAGAGCCATATAAGTCCGGATGTTAGCGAGATTCTTTGGTACAAACAGACAGACATCCTGGCACTTTTATAGAAGGATGAACTGTTATTGTTAACAAAATGCAACAAAATGCAACTTAAAATTGACAAATATGAAATATGATCACACAATACACTTGTTTTAACTAAGGTCTATGCTGCACTACTATCCAAGATCACTAGCAAATTTTTGCTAAACACTTTACTCACTTGTTTTGTAAAGTTATGGAATCAGCATTTCAAAATTACCAAAATTATATATCTTTGTTTATGCTTTTACTATGATTCAATTTTACAGAAATTTTTTTTTCTTTCTATTATATAAAATAGTCGGGCTTTTTTGCCTGAAGCTTAAGATCTCAATACCTTCTGAACTGATTGGGTTCTCTATTTTAGGTAATATACACATAGGTCCCTTGATGGTTTTAGACTATTTCATTTTCAGAATATAGAGCGCCAGAGAGTGTTTGTTTTAGGGTATGCAACAACTTTGAAAAGCATATTTGCAAATCTAACTCCTTATTTATTGCATCTGTTATATTAAAAAGTATATATTGAACTGATAATTTGTCAATAAAATTTTATTATTATTACAAATTAAATTAGGTTAAAGAAGATGTTACTTTATATCTTTATCTCTCTCTTAATTTTGCTTATTAAAATGTACATATTAAAAGTAAATTCAGGTGTTGATAAAAAAAACAACCTTTAAAATTAAAACAAGAATGACAACATCTATAAGTAGCGAAGCACAAAAAATGAATGGGCAAACAGACAAAGTGAGTTACAAAAGACACGTATAGTTTGCAAAACAACGAAAGTATGAGAGAGAAAATCACATCCCCCCCCCCCCATAGTGTTACGGACTGAGTGACTGATGGACGGACATACAAAAGTTCTAAGTATTTTACCCACTTTTAAACTGCTATTACCTCATCAGAAAGCCCTTGACCTTATCCCTCAATTCGAACGTTCTCATAGGTTGTATAATTTAGCCTAGCTTGATTCACTTCACTAAGAGGGGTTTGCTTTTGAGGTTTTTTTGTATTAAGAACGGAAAGGGAAACAAAATCTTCAGGAAATACAATTAAAAAATCTTCAAAAAATTAGGTGAGGACGTTATCAATCGGGATTTGAACTTTAAAAGATCAAATAGTAATGACATTTAGCTTGCTTTATACTTTATCTAGAAAAATAAATATTTGAAATAACATTTTTTAATAAAATGATACAGTTGATATCATAATAGTCAATAATATTATCTAAATGGAAAAACCTCATGCAAAATTTAATAAAAAATAACGAATATTTTGTAAAAACTACCTAAAGACTACAAAAAAATATTTACCAGATATCTAAACTTTGAAGCAAGCCGTGCCTAAGCCTGAAATTTCAATCAGATAGTGTGATAAAAAGATTTCTCGACACGATGATTGTCTGTTTAGGAACAGGTTTAGAGATACAGATAAATTTAAAAGTTTTAGTATGGCGATTTCATTGAGGCTTATACGTGCTCATTTAGTTGTCTTAAAAACTTTGGGGACATTTAATAACATTGATTGGTTTGTACAGACTAGCAATGTCCAACTCAACAATTTCAAGCTACAAGAATGGGTAATATTGTTTCTCATAATTGGGGAAGTACATCAATTAATCGTCCAATTTCTTACTATTAAAGAAATTAGGTAGCCTATTAAAGCTCCTCGACTTTATCAACAGAGAAACGCATTTGAATATTTTTTTGCACATTTCAAGTATAAAAAATTGCATATTATTGACATACGCTTTCGCTCACACGCAAAATATACAAACATGAATATATACTTTTTAAAAGCAGTGAATTGTTACTGATCTTAATCATAAATACATTACTAAATTTGTCCTTAAAAAATAGGCAAAAACACCATAGGACCAAAAGTAGTTTGTATGAAAAGCAGAACTTTGTTCGTTTAGTGATTGGACGGACTAATGATAAAACAAGATATAAATAAAATAAAAAAATACTAAAAACATTAATTAAAATTATAAAGATTGAAAAATGAAAAGTAAAAATTCACGTCATCATACTTGAAGAAAAATTGCAAAAACAAAGTTATTTTGCAGATAGTATTATTCTGCTGTTGTTATATAGTGAAGAACAGGGAAGTGGATTGTAACTGAGAGCGGAGTGAGAGAGAGAGTGTCAGAGGAGAGAGAGAGTGGAGTTCTGTATTTTCTGTGCCCACAGGGCCTAGGCCTTACAATGTGGGTTATATGCAGCAAATTCAAATTTTAGCAAAAGCAAAAAAAGTATAGATTCGTCCTATTCTTAATGATTGAAAAGCTAAAATTCCTTCAATGATCGCTTGGTGATATGAATTTATGGAGCTTTCCCTCAATGTCCCCAAAGTGCCCGACAAACACTTAAACCTCCTCCTGTATTTTTATATAAATTGATTTAAAGATGGTGTTTTTTCTACTATGCCTAACCCCTGCTGTGAGCCCTAACTCTGAGGAGCCTATACCTGCACTGTTCTAGCGCCAAAAGTTTGGTTTTGGGTCAAATCTAATATTTTTACAAAAATTTTACTCACAAATTTGTTTCAGGAGTTTCTCTCACCCCATTAGACGCCAACAAATAAATTTTACATATCACTTTGGAAATTTACAACCCTTAAAAAATGCTTACTAGAGAATAAACAGTAGTAATTGATTATCAGTTTAAAATTAAAACTTTATTTTGACCAAGGAAGAAAATAAAAAAGGAAAAAAATGTAATACATTTAAATATTTTAAAAATAATTTAAGTGTTTGATAGCATTGGAAGTTTCCAAATCAACCATTTATGTCTTAATGTCTTGATAAACGATAACCCCGCAGGGTAAGTGCACCACTGGTTAAGGACCCACGGGGTTAGGGCTCTCTGTAGGGGTTAGGCACAAAAAATAAGAAAATATAGGAAGGGTAATTATATGAAATACGATTGTATGAAATAAACTTATTGAATTGGCATAATCTTAATTGATAGACTCTATCCTATAATATAATAAGATGTCGATTACTTCTAAACCGATTAAGTCTTCTATTTAAGGGAATGAATGGGATGGTTTTAGGCTATTTAGTTACCCTTCACAGAGCCCCTAGATATTAGGGGCGTAGCCATTGGTAATATTTTGTTGAGGTATACCATCTGTGAAAAACCCAATACCTTTCCAACACATCTTGAGCGTAATAGTCCTTCGAGAGGAAATGCGTTATAAGCATATGTATATACACAAACACAGTGTGTTAAAATACAAACCAAGTTGAGGGAAATATATTGGTCAATACGTTCCTCCATAGTTCAGGGAGGTGATGGAGTATAGTTATATTAGCCAGCTGGGACAAATATTTTATCGGGTTATGGGAGAATATCTCACAATATCCACGTATTCCATATCAAAAAGATCAATATTAAATCAATTTGATTTTTAAAATTAAAATATTATTTTTAAACAAAATAATTCTTAACAAGGACGATTTCCTACGATATCAATAAAGCTGTTTGAAAGATGAGCCTTGAAGTTTATTATGAAGAGAAGGAAAAAAATTGTAAATAAAAAACCCTATCTTCCTAAGGGGGTTTTATTTAAATTGCAGACTAATGATCTATTTATTAGAGTGTTGTTGTCTTTAGTTTCCAGTAATCATACATTCAACTTTTTTAGTTTTCTATGACAGTGTGCCAATTTACACGCCCTAGTACTAACTTCCGAGAGGATGTACTATTCTCTGTACTATGTGTGTACTGCGTTCTGGCCTCTAAGGGGCCATTTCCTGGAGAGGTGGGTGTGAGTGAGGGGGGGGGGATGTTGTAAATTCTGGTCCGTTTTTCCCGGAAAATTGCGTAAAACCTTTTCAGGTTTGAGATGAGATGCATATCAGGGTTCTAAAGAGATTAGACAATGGCCGGTAATTTGATATACATCCCCACTGATGATGCATAGAAACTTCCCTTTTTTGTAGTAATTAAACATTAGAGGTTGAAACGTTTGGATACTCAAATTAATGAACCAACTCCTCAATAAAAACTTAATAAATGTCCCCAAGGTTGTTGAGAACGAATCGGAAAAAATCATTATAAAATTTTGGGGACTAGTGTAATAAACGGCCCAATGTCCCTCTCTCCCGAGATGCACATACCAATTTAATGCACACATTTTATACGTTATTGAATATTTGCACGCACTTAAGAAAGATTGGATGGAATAAAATTAGCCAGTTTTCTAATAAGAGACAAATTCTTATAATAAAATAACAGGAAATCGCCCCGAGAAAAAATAGATTTATATACTTTTTCTTTTTTTAATCTAAAAAAATGGGTTATCAAATTCAACTCCCTCCTACATAGGCCCCCCTAGAGACATCTAGGGGCGTATCCGCTCTTAATTATAATAGCAAAAGAAATCTAAATAATGAAATAAACAACCCTATTAAATTATATATCCTGTATATATTCAATTTTATAAAATAGTAAAGTTTTTGTTTGATTGTCATTTGAGATCTCTATAACTACTGAACCGATTGAGTTCTCCATTTAGAGAAGCTTCACATAGGTCCTAGAGGAATGTTTATTCTATTTTATTCATAAATCAAGGTCTTGGGTTGGGTTTGGGCTATTTTTGTCGCTACCATTCACCTGCTAAAACAGAGCCACTAGATACTAAGGACGAAGCCACTAGTTTCTAATAAAAAAATCTGAGGCTTGTTATGAAGCCAATATTTATATAGAATTTATTTATAAACTAATATAAATAAACAGTTATTTAATTTAATTGTATGTTAATAAATTAGAAATTATATGAAAATTGATTTGATTATTAATAAATTGTTATTTATTCTAAGCTGAAGCTAAATTAACTCTAACAATTTGACTAAATGTATCAATCAGTACATAACAAGGATGATAAGTAGCGAAGCACAAAATAAATCCTAATGGACAAGCGGACACAGTGAGTTATAGATCATATATTTAGTTGCATAACTGAGAAAAAAGAGAGAATATGCAAAAACTCTGTAAGGCTGACAGACAGTCGGACAAAATTACATTTTCACCCCTAGCGTTACGGACTGTCTGACGGACGAACGGACAAACAAAGTGGATTATAGAGTAGCTTTGCTACTAAAAACTGTTAAATGAAGACAATACATTTTCTAATTCATGAAATTTAATCATAATCCGCCAACAGTGCTTTGTGCAAATTTACCTCAAATTAAAGGATGAGGTAACAATCAGATTTTTGGCTTTGGTTTGTTTTGAAGTAGTGTTAGTGGTCCCATGTTTCTTAAGGGATAATACAATGGACGATAAATTGATATAAATAGTCCCCTGCTGATAAAAAAAACCCTTATTCTAGATTAAAACTATTGGTTAAAAGTTTGACCACTACTAGTTAAAAAACTAGTTAAAAAAAATCAAATTTCAAAAAACTTAAAATGAGTATATTGCATGTAAAATAAGTGTAAAATTAGCATTAATTTATAGTTTAAAACCCTTTAGTATTATATTTAAATGTCTAAAGTTGTATTTTCAATTCGTTTTAGAATATTTTGTTTTAAATATCTTTATCTCTGTTTTAACATATGATCAAATTTCAAGTTGTTTTTAAAAAGAATCCTAGGAAAACCTTAAATCTATTTTAATCCTAATTACTCATGTATTATTTCATGTCTTACATCATATTAACTATATCATATATATAACTATCATATTTAGTGATTTGTTGACAACTTCAGCCAAGAAGTTTTCTATGTAAATTTTAAAATTCACTAAATTTCATATTCAAAGCTAAATTTATAGGTAAGGTCTAAATCTAAGTATAATTTAACGTGCTCATTGCTTATGTAGGACTTAATAACATTAGGAACAGGAATAAATCAAAGAAAAAAATTGTAATGATAAAGATGGTTGAACATAATTTGGAATAGGAAACACTAAGAGAAAGAAAAAATGAGTCAAAGACTTTTTTTAATTTGTCAGACCTTTAGGATTACAATATTACAAAATCTTGATTAGAAACAATAGCTATTTTCCATAAAGAATTATCGTTCACTTGGTTTTCTACGATTATAAGATGTTGCTTTAATAATAAAAAAATATCCAAAACCACAGTGTTTTTATTATTGTACTGTTGATTATGTTGATCTGATTATGATTGTTTATAAAAATTAATAAGAAAATAAACAGAAGTATTTGATAACCCTTAGTCATAAAGGAAGGAAATATTAAAATTTATGACTTCTGGACTCAAATAAATCATTTTAATTCCAATAATCAGCATGAAAATATTTCAATCATTAATTTGCATGTTTTACTATTTTTGTTAAACGTTAGGAAGCGCTACTCCTCAATAATTTAAACTATTTGTGAAAGATAGGCAGGTAGTTTATTATATTTTTCTTCCCTACCCTGTACCCAAAATAGCCTAACCTAGAGTAAGGTAACAATTAAGACCATAAAAACTAACTTTATTGTATTAAATAAGAATTACTGCTAAAATTATGATACAACATCATTCTAATAATGACATGAAAACATCAACCATATGTTGACATAATACTAGCATAACAGACAGGCGGGGATAATAAATACAGTTTTTGTCCTTATGTTACAGATTGCCAGAAATAGTGACTAACCATACCCAACAGGGGTCAATATTTAAGTAAACAAAACATTATCCAGTTTATAAAAGAAATATTGTGCTAAATTTTGTCTTAAGAAATGTAATTTATCAATGAATGACAGAAAAAAAATCAGAGTATTCTTTTTCAGTTTTTTATTTAGCGTCTGATTTTTAATTTAAGGAATCATCTCATTAATGTCGAACTTTTCATTATATTTCTTATTTATATGAGGCACAATTTTGCAAATTGACCAACTTATAATCTAAACTAGAAAGTCCCACGTAAATATC
>LS056724.1:0-10398 GCA_900241095.1 Acartia tonsa
TGTAAGTATGTCCATAATCATTATCCTGTATCAAGCAGTTTTTCAACAAATTTACTTACAATTTTGCTTTGACTCTTATACATTCGCATTCTGATTATTCAGTTCTGACATTATACAAGTGTTTATGTCCGTTTGTCCTACCGTTTCAGAGCTTCGCTTTTATGGATGTTTTCATCCTTGTTTTAAGCGAAACCTTTCTTCTAATAAAATTATGCTTATCTTAGAATCACAAGGCTTATGTCTTTAAAAATTCTCTTACAGCACATGTTTAAAGGCGAGGCTTTAATCGAACAAAAGTTGTACATAACATGGGCCCCTGACAAGCCATACCCTTCAAAAAAAAATTATATTTTAAAATGTCTGCAATTAATTATGTTAAAGATCATATACAAGTACATGTACAATTGTTTCACGTTTTTTTAATCTAAATAATTAATAATGAATAAACTTCTTTCGTTTTTAGGAATGGCTAACAAACAATCCTGTAAAAATGGAAAAGCAGGTAATTTTGTTAAATTTAAATGGAAAATATCCTATCCTATCCAATTATTTAAAGTAAAAAAAGTTTTTTTTAGTACTAGCCAACCACTGAACCGTTCTCCATTTTAAGGCAGATTCTCACAAGTCCGGTCCTAGGATGATTATAGGACCCCTTCCTCCCAGGAAGGAAGAGGAAAATAAGCTGTTTATTACACTAGTCCCCAAAGTCTAATAATAACGTTTTCTTATTCGTTGGCTTAACAATATTAAGGAGTTTTATTGAATTTCAATTGGTTGGTGCATTAAGATGAATGTTAAAACGATTCAACCACTAATTGTAATCTACAGATTGGATGTTTAAGTGTATCATCATCGGGGATGTACATCAATTTAACGGCCTCTGACTACCTTTTAGATCCCTGGCTCCTTCCTCCTCTTTAAAAAGCCCTTTTTTAAGGGTGAAGACAGGCGCAGCCACGTATTCGATAAAAAAATTAATATGTGATTATAATTTTAAATTTGCTTACAAGGATAAGATAGTTCCTGTGATAGACAGCTCAAAACCATTATCCAGTGACAACAACAACCGACCATTTGACCGCCCTGCTCCCCCCACTGGAAGGTAAGTTTTACATATTTTTACCTATTACCTAATTGGGGTAGGATTCTCCTCGATTTCAAGTGATCATCTAGAGAACCCAAGGGCATCATCTGCTTGTAATGGGATGGAATACTCTAACGCACACTGGTTGATATTGGATTAAGTAACATCCAACAGATAACCCACTCTTTGATTGCACAACTTTTAGCTAAGAAGTACTAACAGTACATGGTAATAAGTTGCGCCTGTTTATGGGTTAAGGTATTCCCCCTACTTTAAATATTCACGTCGCGCACCTGATATAGCAGTAGTAGGATCCACTTTTAATGTCTTTAGATATGACGCGGTGTAGAGCTACGATCGCTTGTTTTTGCATACAAAAGTTAACAAAATTAAATATCTTCCTATTGTAAATATAAAATAGTATCATTGTTTTTGTTTGAAGCTTAAGTTTCAATAACTACTGAACCGATTGAGCTCTCCATTTAAAAGAAGCTTAACATAGGTCCTGGGATAGATTGAGGCTAATTATCTATTTAGATTTAAGTCTTGGGGTGGTTTTATGCAATTTTTCATCCATAGTTTTACCTAAGAATATAAAAAAGCCACTAATAGATGATAAAATTATAAAACATTAAAAAAAAAACATTAACTTAACATACTACTGGATTGCAGTAAAAATAAAGTATACTGCAAATATGAAAATCACTTTTTATAAAGAAAAGAGCTACAATATATGAAATAGAATATAAAGATTAGATTAAATCAGTTCTGAAGTTTTAAATACTTCATTATTTGATCTTATTATATGTTAACTTTGTTTTTACTTTGTATCCCAACACAACAAATAAATCAAAAACTGTTAGTGCTGATAAACCAATCCAAAGTCCTTTTACATAACAGATGATTTGTATAGATATATACCATAAGAAATAAAATATACTGAAAATTATAATAGGTTTTACATGAAATTTTTATTTTGGCACTCAAATGTCATCTGTTCCTAAAGAACTGCCGACTTCCACAATGAGACTAAATTCATCATAGTTGTTGACACTATCTCTTACTTCTGCTACATCTTTGAATGTCAAATACAACCAAGTTCCCTGATAACAAGTTTCTTTTAGGAATACATTAATGGCCTCATTATGAGAAATTTTTAATTTTTACTTTTTTACTTTAATAATCAGCATTGCTTACCAAACACAAAAACTGCTTATTGTAAAAAGAAATTTAAAATTTAAGTTACAAAACAGGGCAATAAAAACATTTAGCCAACAAAATATTATATGGTTCTGAATATGCCCTTAAAAACTTAAAAAAATTGTAGGGTATTAAACAAAACTTTGCAAAATTACCTTCCAATCTCCTGATGCATAGAAAGATTCTTCAGAATGTACTATGAGCTGAGTGCAAGGTATCTGACAATCTTCATTGTCTTCAAGTTCAACAATATTCATTATTGCCATATCCTTAGCAAAATTCCAAAGCTGTTGTCGGGCAAACTTTGCTCTCTCTTTTGTTTCCATTTTTAGTGACCCAGCACAGTTATGCACAGGATCATTGTAGCCCTTTATCATCAGCCATGGTGGAATACAGTTTAATAATCTAAGCAAATTATTTTCAAGGTGTTTGGTTTTACAATCAGCATATTCTCTTTCATATTTGTAATCAGCACATTTGAACTTTTTGTTCAATTTTTTTGTCTGAATCAACTTCAGCATGAAGTATCGGGCTTTGCCTTTATCATCATTTTTCAGGTGAATTTTGTCACCTTGAATTATACTTTTGTCAATTCTGTGATGTAATTTCCTCCTTGGGTCTTCAAGGATGACATGAGCAGGTTCTGTAATGTGGAAAATTAGTGTCTGAGAAGTGTTGTAGTTGATTACTTCATAGCATTTACCATAGGGCTTAGAAAAGGCATCAGCAATTTTATAGTTACCAGAATTTTCTGAAGCATTCAAGTTCATGTTATCATTGATATAAAGTCTTTCATTGACAACACTCCATGATAAGGTTGTATTACCAACCCAACTAACTGATTTAGGCTCATATAGCCCATCATCAAGTTCCCCAGCCAATGATTGGTATTTAGCATGTGTTTGCGAATATCCAATTTCTTTGGCATATGTATAGTTAAACAATGTTTCTTCATGGCAGATAAATATTCTGAAACAAATTATTTTCAACTTTGTTTTGTTAAAAATGTGTCATTTAAAGTTTTAACTAACATATTCACATTTTAAACATTTATTCATTTCTAAACTAATTGGTAGCCATTAATTCTAATCCATCATAACCAGGTCACCAAAGCTCAAAGTTAAAGTTTACAATATACAAAGGTTTCTGAATAAAATTTTAAAACCCAATCATTAACTTTTTTATTCATGGAACATCTTATCACAAACTTATTCAATTAAGTTTACACACATCAAATAAGTTTACCCTTTAAAATTAATCTATATTCTCTTTATTATCTGACAAGAAAGTTGGTTTTATAATTAATGTTGGACTTAAAAATCTTCATAAACAACAAAATTAATTCAAATAAAATCTTGATACGTGTACATATTTCAAGCTATTGTTGGGGGGCAACATATATAAAAAATTAACGACCTTTCCATCTGCTCCCCAAATATTATTTTAGATTTATTTCTCTTGTTGGTTATACCTTTTTTCTGATATTACCTTGGTTTTGAGACTTGTTCTATTGGCACTTCAGATATAACTTCAACAGTTGGGGCTGCACTGTATTTGTTAAATGCTTGTATACTTTGAAAAGCAAACATGCCAATAGCAACAAGTTGTATAAAATTACGAAGAAAATTTAGTTTCGACTCCATAATTGTAAACTTAATACTGAGGTGGGTTAAGTAAAAGTATAATAATTTCTATCAAACTGTGTACAAGAGGACAGTCTTGTGTGGTTGCTAGTAAATAATAGTAATTATTTGTGATACAAGAATAATGTGTAACAAAGCGAAGTTCTGCTAGAATAATAGGACAAACTATCAATAACACTTGTAGAGTGTCAAAATTGAAACAGCAGAAAATAAATGTATGAGTCTAAACAAAATTTTAAGTAATTTTTTTTACAAAACTGCTTAATACAGAGCTGGATCTTTAAATCATTTTAGTAGTGAGCCGGATCGGGGTGCGCCAGAGGTGGTCTGGAGGTGGGCTGAAGGTGCGCCACAGCCACTGCTAAACAACATTGATCTGTAAAAGATTTTTGGCGCAGTGTTGCCAGTTGCTGGCTGGCGACACTCAATAAAATATCGATCCGCACCGGTACAACTTTATAAAACTTTTATATAAAATATTGTACTGACATGGCTAAAGTTATAAAGTTTATTATTGTTTTATAATCTGGCGCGGTGGTTACACCAAACAAGTGTAACTGGTGCGCTACTTGGTGGGTCGGATCACCTATGCCATTTTGATTTAAAGATTGATATAAGGTGCGCCAATCTGAACCCAGCCCACCACTAAATGATTTTTAGGATCCAGCTCAAGATATTGTTTTAAAAATTTATCTACTGAACAACTAATTATGTCCACCCAGTGTGATGAACCTTCCCCTGGAGAAGATTTTTTGATGATGATTTCCATGACCTAAATCTATATTCTCATTATTCTCTTACTGTTTACCTAGCTCTTCTTCTTAATTTATAATATATATAAGCTTCACTAGTTATCAATTTGGAAATTATTGTATGTCTAAAAATGTATAATAATAAAAGAAATTTTAATGAACTAAATTACACGTTATTAAAAATTATTTTTAGATTTTTGATAATAATTATTTTTTAATATTCAGTACAAATAAAAGAATGATTATGTGTTGTGTAGTCGGGCCTTTGAAGACATAAGCCAGTTATAAGAAACTGTAGTGGCTTCCCCCCTAGCCTCTCTAATCAAAGTTACTCTTTGGCAACATTTTTTTTTTTGGGGGGGGGTGTTAGGGTTAATTTTTTTTAGGAGGGCTTTGCCACATGGTGTGGTAGAAGTTTATCACAAGGTCCTTGTTTGTTTTTGTTTTTAAAAAGATTTTTTTTGGCGGTTGGGTTCTCTGATGGGTGGGACACCCCCCAAAAAATTAAATTAAAACTACCGTATGACCAGTATTATAACAAGTTAGCCTTTTTTTAGTATTTTTAATAATTTTCCATTAAATAAAAGATATTTCTTAACTTATTACTTGGGCTTGTAAATAAGCTGTTTTAGTATTTTAGGTCAAAAGCATTTTTTGACATAGTTATGGCCGTATACATGATCGAACATAGAAAAAACAAACAGACTAAAAGTGAGATTCTTTAATTAATGTATCCTGTTTTTATTTCAGAAGACCGAAATCAAGTTTTAGAAATGTTTTAGATGAGTCACCTCAAAGGGTAAGATCATATTTGTGACAAAGTTTATACTAGCGGCTATGATCTACATATCTCTTTGGGCACTTGAGGTAGAGAAAGAAGGGAGAATAGGGTCGGCCCTCCACTTTTAATTCAAATTCGAAAAGATTAATATTTCTAACTAAGAAATATTGAACCCCTATCCCATGTCTATTTTATTTCCCTAGGATGATAAATGAGCATAATAATTTTGAATTATATAAGTATTTTTTATTTAGACAAGCGTCAAGATTGAAGTAAACTCCATAGAAAAGCCAGCTAGAGTCACCGTTCCAAACAAGGATAATACAGGTACAATTTTTATTGAAACAAGATTAATAACATTTATCAATGTGAACTTAATAAAAAAAAACCGCATCTGTAGCTCAACATGTAGTGCATCCGCTCGTCGTATGGAAGGTGATAGGTTTAACAGCGCGCCATAATTAAAGACATTAAAAATTACCAACATCTTCTGATATAAAGCTATTGAAAAAGAGAAAAATATTCTAGATATAATCATAAATCTATTAAATGTTATATACGGATACAGGGATGGGAAAATGTGCAATTATTTCTATTTTAGAGTTCCATATCGATAATCTTGACAAATTAAAAGGGAAAACTTTATTTAGTTTGGGTATTAGCATTAAGTGAGGGTTCAAAGACAAATATTTTACAATAGGAAGTTATACAAAGTTATTAAAAAAATCAGCCATGTGACGTCATAAAAAGGAAGGATTAGACATTTTTTTTATAGTTTTTCTTTCCCACTTCTCCTTTCATCCCCTATTTTTATGACGTCCCATGAATGATTGTTGTAAAGCTTCTTACAACAGGCTGCACTGTCTTATAATGTTGTTTTTGTAGGAAGTATAACTTCACCGCCAGAATACAACATCATCCAAAGACATTCACCATTTCCAGAGCAGGTATAAAATATTAATAGGAATCACAAGCGCCAAAAAAATGACGTAATACAAAATGATAGGCCAATATACAGACCAAATTACTAATGGCAAGCCAGTATACATTTTAATTGACCAATGTCAGGCCAGTATGACGTCATTTTTATAGGCACTATAAAAAGCTTTAAATGACAAAATTATGAGGCAACTTATAATATGCCCAATAAAAAGTCATACAATACAAATGTCCAATGATAGGCCAGTACACATACTAAATTACCAATGACAGTCCAGTATACATTTTAATTTTACTAATGTTAGGCCAGTATGACGTCATTTTTATAGGCACTATAAAAAGCTTTGGTTGACAAAATTATACTATTTGAGTAGGTTAGATATTACCAAAGCATTTGATAATAACTATTATTTTGAGACAAGTAAGAAATAAACCTTTGTTTGTCAGGTGATGATTATGATATGGTCTGGACAACCCCGAAACAAATTATGTCACAAGAAAAAAAATGTCCTTACCTTTCTTATTGGCTAACTAATTGTGATAATATGCAGTATTAATTATTAATAGCTTGCCGTTGCTACGCTACCCAGAAACTGTAATTTATTTATTTTTAATAAAAGTGATTAATATCCACTGGATTAGAACCTATTTTGAGTCATACTGAAAAATCATGTATCGTGTCATATTAAAGACAGTTTGTACGAATAAAAAAAAGAAACAGTAATGTCAGTTTTGTAAACCCGAGCCTTCGGCATCTCGAAGCTAACAAAACTGTAATTGATCTTTTTATTATTCTTATTTTACTAACAACGGAAAGCTGTCTATAATATGATGCGAAAAGTAACTAGTATTAACTTCAGGAAGAGTCCAACTATAAAGCTGTGGTGGCTATTGACTTTGGCACAACCTACTCTGGCTACGCATACGCACTCACTAATGAACCTGATAAAGTTCACATCATGAGAAAATGGGAAGGTAAAATGACATTTTGAACGGCGAAATTTTTTAACATTAGTAGCGAAGCTACTAAATAAAGCGTTGTTTTCTCTGCTGCTATTCCAGATAGTTGACAGAAAGCCTAGATCAAGATTTTTTATACCAATGAGATTTCCTGTTATATACAGTAGTAGCACGCTACTGTTTGCATCATTCTTATTTTAGGAAATGACCCAGGGGTAAACAATCCGAAGACGCCAACCATACTACTGTTGTCTCCTGAAGGGGTATGTATTGATAGCGTAGCTACTCTATAATTATGGTATATACGTTCATTTAATTAAGCTAATACGTTTAATTTAGGTATATCTAATTGTTATATTAGATAGGCATCTGAATTTTTCACGGTAGATTCTCCTACTAATAAACAGTATGCGTTTCAAGTTTTTTTTTCACACAATTTTTATTAATAGTAAGGTTTTTAACAGTAAATGTTATTATTTGAAGATTTTTAAAGTTATTATTGGACGATTTTTTAATTTTAATGCCTAAGTTATTAATTATTTTCGAATTTTTGCAATTTTTTTATTTAGGAGTTTCATTCATATGGATATACTGCCAGAGACTACTACCATGATTTAGACTATAGGTTAGATTTATGCAGGGATCTACAGGGATAAAACAATAGTTGATAAATTGATGTGCATCCCCAATGTCAATACACAAAATAACCCTTTCTGTAGATTACAATTAGTGGTTGAAATGTTTGGACACTCAACTTAATAAACCAACCAATAAAGGTTCCTAAAGTTGGTTAGCCAACGAATGAGAAAATGTTATAATAAAACTTTGGGGACTAGTGTAATAAACAGTCAATTGTCCTCTCTACCTCTGAATTTTGTTCAATATCGGGGCTTGGCACTTACACCAACTTAAAAGCGTCGCACAGAAGCCTTACATTACAAAAAAAGTGTTATGTGGGACGTCATAAAAATACGTCTAAATAAATCTCTTATTTAGGGGTTTCCATTCCTAATTCACCTCTCATCCTTTCTTTTTAGACGTATTATTATAACGTCACACATGACACTTTCTATATCTCCCTGAGCTACCAGAAACAAATTTGTATTCAGCCGTACCAAGCGCAAAACTTAGGTTCAGTTAATTTCAGCTGCAGTTGCAAATTTGTGTTTAGCTAGATTTGCATCCGCGCAGCTGAAAGCAACAACATTTTTTTTATAGTCATATTCACAGTCTGATAGACGGATGTAAAGCAGCCATGTACACTACGTTTAACCTTTAAGAAAGTCAGACGAATTGACTTTTATAGTAGGTTTCTTATTAAAGATCAAGGAAACATTTTAGAGTAAAGAAACTGTAGATTATTTCTGGATATGCGTAAAGTGTCACGTTTGACGTCATAAAAATACGCATACAGAGAATGAATAAGAGGAAAATTTGGAAGAAACCCTCAAAAAAGGATTGGATAATAGACATATTTTTATGACGTCACACTCAAATTTTCCGTTTTCTGTTTTCTACAAAAATATTTTTTTTCAGGGTTGCACAAAATTGGTTCTACTTTGAAAAGTTTAAAATGCTACTTCACCATAATAAGGTAAGGTGGTGAAATTTATCGCACACATATAACTTTTTGCCGTGACATTTATGCATTGTACTGCATCGTTCTAGAAATCAAAATTTAATAACCATTTATATAAAAACAAACAAAAAGCTCTTGATTTTACCTAAATTTTACGCTTTGACTGACCCTTATTTTAGTAAAGCCTTCTTTGAATTTTTGTAACGAAGCTACTCTAAAATTAACTTTGTATGTCATGCATAAGTACTTTTGTTAGTTAGTCCATCAGTCCATAAATCTATGAATAAAATGTTACTATTGAAGTTAGACAATTAAAATTTTTAAAGAATATTCACATTCATTGGCGCATCTAGTCAATACTTTGTTTTTTGTCCGTCTTTCTGACGGTCTTGCTTCAGTAGGTTTTTGAATGTATAATGTTTTATTATGTTTTTTCTCTATATTATTTGTTTTCTTATATCAACTAAACATCTGTTCTATAGCTCACTTTGTCCGCTATGTCATCCTTGTTTGTAGTTCCTTGGAAGAAACACAATGATAGCAGCTGCCAATGGAAAAGAAGTTCCGGCTTTGAAAGTGTTTTCTATTGTATTGAGGTAAATATATTTCCAGAATGGCTTCGAAATCAAATAATATCTGCTGGATTAGAACCGATTCTAAGCCACACTGAAAAATCATGTATTGTATAAAATTTTATTCATTTTAATATAAAAATGTACAATCACAATTTTAAAATCGGTTATTTCGGCATCTCTATTACTCAATTATTACTTTCACAAGGAGTAATTAAGTCAAAAGAAATTTTAAAAAAAATACTTTTTATAGGCTTTCATCAATGTAAAAAAAAATAACTTTGCTTACTTATAAAAAAAACATCCACAATTTTCCGCGAATAAGGAAGGACCTTCGGCCACTCGGGGCTGATAAAACTGGTTTTTATCATTTTATATTAAAATATTCGTGGAAAGCTGTCCATACTACGATGCGATAAATAACTATTCCAGAATTTTCTTTAAAAAGGAACAGTTAAGAATATTTTTTTGTATTTAAATTCTTGTACATAAGGTTTCGTGATTTTTTTGTAAAAAAGTGTTGGTTGTGTTACATCTAAAAAGCTTTAGTAGAAATTGTTTACTACTAATAGACATATATAAGGATTTGAGATAAAACTTTATTTTTTAATGTTTAGGTACTTCAAAGAACATGCCCTTCAAGAGCTTAGAGACTTCTATAGTACAAAGTTGTTAGCTGTAAGTATTTTCTTATGATTGATTAGTTTTCTTTATACTTTTTTTAAAGATTGTAATTGAAAGATTTCAAAACTTTTTTGGTCCGTCTTTTATTTCGTGTTTAGGTATTGAATTTGACCTTTCCCCTACATTTGATATTTTTGTTAGGGGGGGGGGGGGGGGTGGGTGGTTTTTTTTTAAAAATAACCCCCCAAAAAAAGAAAAATTTTT
>LS056725.1:0-11832 GCA_900241095.1 Acartia tonsa
TTTCTTATAAGATGAAAATAAGGTATCGCAAATATTTGTTGCAATTTTAATGCGATTTTATTGCAAATAGGAAGACATAGGATTTTAGTTTTAACAGATTATGATTCTGGACCCAAAATTACATAAGACTAAAGTTTTCGTTTGTTGATTGCTGAAAGTTAAAGTTTCTTGCTCTAGAATCGCTATGTGATAACTTGATTGACATTCAAAACAATCAAAATTTATAACAAGAACGATAATTTTCGAATATACTCCATTATATAATCAATTATGTTGTGTGTATCTAATTCATATTACGTCACGGTAATTATAATGGATGTAAAGTATACGTGGATATTATGACAGGAGAAAAATTGTCGTTTCTAACATGGAACTCATTTATTGGTAAGTTCGTTCTTCTAGTAAAATGCTAGAGAATGGGGTAAAGAGGGTGGAAGGGGTAAGGTTATTTTAACCCGCTGCAAGCATCACTTTATTAGAAAATATGAAAACCTGGTGCAAGATCCAAGTAATAATATATCCATTGTAAAAAATGTAGTTTTCTTTTGTTTTTAATTCTTGGTTCCTGCAATTTAAAGCTTAGGCTTTTTAAATGTAGAGGTGGCTGAGGCTCAGGGTGGCTGACCCTAGCTATAAAATGCATGGATCCCTGCAATCCATACGGCTGTGGTCGCTTCTCCGCTGAAGGAACAGTCTTTTAGTTGCTTATTCTTTCTCTAAGCCGCTCGGCTAGAGAAGAAGCTTAGGAAAGCTGAGCGGCTGAATCCAGCTTTATCTGTAGCTGAAGCTTCCATGCCCGTGTAATTAAAGTTTGTTATCATACATTTGATAATTTTAAATGAATAAAGAAAAACTAGAACTCTTATGTCCAATTCAATACAGCTTAAATAAGAATGAAAACCAATCAGGTGCTTAAAACATTACCAGACTATAAGTTATTAATGGGATGGAATTTTGATAAACTTTCAAGTGCAGCTTCGCAACAGGTTTTAAACTCGTAATTTTCCATTCCTAATATCCGTGGAAAGCTGTTTATAATACGATTCGGATAACTATTACTTATTTTCTAAGACTTAATATTATCCACAAAGCTTACTAGTAACTACAGTAAACCTACAAAAGCAATAAAGTCATACTTAAAATAATTGTAGTGTAGCTTTGCTATTAAAAACCCCAAACAAATTATGCTTGGAGTTTGTTGAGTGGGACTAAACTGTGTGTTTGATTGCAAGGAGGGAGGGAACATTGGGTTGTTTATTACACTAGTCCCCAAAGGTTTATAATATTTTTTTTTATTTAACAACTTAACAACTTTGGGGTCTTTCATTGAATTTTGATTTGTTTGTGTATTAATTCAAGTTACAACTACTAATTGTAATCTACATAAGGGGTAATTTTGTGTATCTTCATTGGGGATATATATTAATTTATCGGCCATTATCTTATCCCTTTAGATCCCTGGTGTTTGCTTGTGTAGGATGCGGGTATACCCAGCGAGGTTTACAAATTTATATAACATAATTAGTTAGAATTTTAATTTCAAATTCAAATAGGAAAAAAATATTTTATAACAAAGCATTTCTCTGCAGGATTTGTTTAATTTTTTAATTGTTAAGATATATAAAAATATTTAAGTAAGGTTTTTCTTTAATATGGGGTGGTTCCGTACGTCTAACCGTTTGATCTTTAATTTAGGCGATATAAAATCATTCTAAATATTTGATACTTTACAATTAAGATTTCTGTAACAGCTATTTACAATCTAAAAAGCGCAGCAACTCAATGATGTTCACTAGAAGGTCGTTTTTATTCTTGTTTTGTTTATGATTAACTTCAAAAGGTTTTTAATCCTGTAAAAATTCTAATTTTAAATTCTAAAATATTGAAAAATTAAAATAAAACCAAGGAAGATTAAGAACAAAGGTAGCAAATCTTTAACTTAACAAATTTAAGTAAATATGTTGCAAAACTTCTTAACAACAGAATATTGTTTTAGGACATATTTACATTTTTAGACTTGATTATAGAGAAGCTTCGCTTATAACATTGTACTGTGCTGTCCTAGGAATCGGTATTCCAAAAAAATCTGTTGAATAGGATAATTATATGTCATGAAAAATTGCTGTCAAAAAATTTGAGAATTAACATGTTTTAGTAACGATTTTAGAGTTGTTGCGTATTCTAAATCGTACCAAACTACTAAAGGAATTACAATGCCAAGTTTGAAATCGATGGGACACCTATAACATGCCTTAATTATCGGTATAAGCTTTCCGTACGGACGGACGGACGTACGGACCCACCTTAATAATAAGCCTCGCTTTCATAAAATTACGATTTTGCGGACCATTACAAATACATTTAACAAAATAGGTTCTCTAATGTTCTCATAATACTGTTTCACAATGTATCTCAGTGATGTAGAGCTTGGTTTACTTTAAAGATTCCTGTAACTGTAACCTAGAAAGCGTTGCAACTCTATAATCATTTCCAGAAAGTCGGTGTGCCCTATTAAAATGTAGATTTTTATTTAACTTTTTCTACTACATTTATATATAAGATATTCAGTTCACTTGATTTTTTGAAATATTGAATTCTAGGACAAAAAAGCATAATGTTATAAGCGACGCATCTCTATAATTATGTCTAATGTGTTAAGTATGTCCATGCTAAACATTCTGTATTCTAGTGATTTAGGGGAAAAATTGTCGTCAATTTACGTTGCTAACATGAACATCATTTATTGGTCAGTTCTTGATTCAAGTAAGAATAGAGATGATAGGATAAAGGGAGAGTAAGGAGATAATCGTTATTTTAGCCTCCTGTAAGTTTCACTTTATTATTAAACATGAACATTTGGTGTAAGATATATTTCCATTGCATTAGGCAAGTAGCTGCAATATTAGATAGTAAAACTGTTTTCTTGACGGTTTAAAGCTGCTGTCAAGTCCTGGAAACCAATACGGCTCCGCAACCTTTGGATAAAGAGTTTGATAATAGAATAGAGGTAATCTAGAGACATCCTCTCTTAATCAGCCAATAGGATAGAACAGTGGAGGTACATTCCAGACATGTCATTGGTTGAAATTGTGTACAGATTTTGTTAGGAAAGGGAATATTTTTTTTCATTTCGTTCGCATATTGAGTCAGCTATAAATAGAAAAAATCTTTTATTGGGTTATTTTATCGTGCAAAAATTTGTCTAAACCTATAATGAATTAGCTATGAATAGTTTAATTCCTTATGATAAAGTTAGCTTTCTAGAAATTAAATCCTCAAGAAATTTCATTACTTGAATGATAAAAAATAAACAAAGGTATTTGTCTGCTATTAAGTAATCCCTTTTTAATGTTGATTTATTTTGTGGTCAGATGGACCATCCAGATATATTATGTCTATTGCTATAAGTTTGTAACAGATGAACTGAATTTTAATTTCCGAATGTGTACACAGTTTCCTCGGTGTTTCCTCACCCTATCTCAATATTTACTACTAGCTAAAAAAATTCAAACTTCCTTAAAAAATCTAAATTTGAATGTATACATTATACAAATTTTAATTTCTTTTTAATTGTGATTTTTTTGGAAGTTTGAAGCTTTTTTAGCTAGTAGTAAATATTGAGATAGGATGAGGAAACACCGTGGTAACTGTGTACACATTCGGAAATTAAAATTCAGTTCATCTTGTAACAGAGTGTAACCAGTAGTAAAACCACACAAATTCGTCTTTATGGCTGATTTTAATCAAGGGAAATGGCGAATAAGGTTTTATTTTGTAAGGTTATATGCACGGAGGGAGGTGATATTTGGCTGTTTATTCTAGTCCCCAATGATTTATCATAATGTTTCCTTATTCGTTGACCTAAAAACTTTGGGGACTTTTATTTAATTTCTATTGGTAGGTTCATTAGGTTGAGTGTTCAAACGTTTTAACCACTAACTGTATTATGTAGAAGGGATAATTTTGTTATTATTATTGGGGATGTACATTAATTTGTCAGCCATTGTCTTATTCCTTTAGATTCCTGGGTTATATGAGCTCACACACAAAAAATGATACCACCTCGGTTGCAGTTATATTTACATCAATTAAAAATAATGTTTAGAGTTTTAGATTAAAATTGTTTTGGAGAAAAATAAAATAAATAATGTATGTAACTTTTTTGTTTGAAGTATGTTTAGTCAGGGATAGAGGAGACATTGGACTGTAAATTATACTGGTACCCAAAGTTTTATTAACATGAAGTCTAATACTTTGGGCACTTTTATTTATTTTATTATTGATTGCTTGGATTAAACTAAAAGTGTCTAAAATTTTTAGCCTATAATTTAAGTTAGAAATTAGGACATTCTTGTCCAGATAAATAATATATATATTTAGTATAACTCACTTTGTCCATAAGTTATGCTATTTTTGTTTCACTTTGGTAAAAAGTTTTCTGGTGGATTCGCTAAAAATGGTTGTTGTCATCAGTTTTCGCCAGCCGTGCGTCAGCCGCGACCAAAGCCTTAAATTTAAACACGTTAGTCGATGCTTTGAAGGTTTATTTTTGAAAAGATAGATTGCCATATTTGAGTCAAGTTTTGACATACAGCTGTTTTTTAAAGTTGATTTCCATTAAAGGCGGCTGACGTGCTCTGATTGTCATCCTTGTTTAATTTATTAAATTCAATATTTAAATCTAATCGTTTTTTGTAACTGAACCTTTAAAACTTTTATAAAATCTCTGCACAAAAAATGCTCTCATATAACTTCATCTTTAGTTTATTTAGGTACACCTACATGATGGATATAGAATATATATGGATATATTGACATGATAAAACTTGTCGTCAATTTAGCTTGCCAATATGGACCTCATTTATTGGTCAGTTCGTACATCCAGTAGGAGGGGAGGGTAGGATAAAGGGGTACTGTTTTTTTAGCCATGGCATGACTTTATCAGAGTACATAAAAATCTAGTGCAACATCCAAATTTAGCTTGCTAATATGGACCTTATTTATTGGTCAGTTCGTTCATCCAGTAGGAGGGGAGGGGATGGGGTAAAGAGGTAATGTTTTATAGCCAGCTGCGAGCATCAATTTATCAGAGTACATAAAAATCTGGTGCAACATCCAAGTAATAATACATCGATTACCTTCGTAATATATTATATACATGCTATACATTAACAGATTGAAAAACTTTTCCTACTTTTTATTGTTTTGTGTATTCTTTTCTTTGCGATAGGAAAATTGTTTGTATTTATTTATGTTTTCTTGGATATCTAGTTTTCTTTAAAAACTATATTTGGTTTGGGCTTCATGTATAAAATATCAAAATACGTATAAAACTTTTTAAATACAACCAAAACTAGAGGAAGTATCTTTAGGAAATTTATGAAAATCATTCTTAAAATTCTTTATTTTATACCAAGGATGACAAATTCCAAAAGATGAGATAACCCGAAATACAAATTTTTATCTTTTGCAAATGAATAATGAACGGACGAACGGACTATCTTACTAAGTGAAGTGCAAATAAATTGACTAATAATTTTTTCATAACAGCCATCTTTTTTGATAGCAGCCCCATAATTTATATTTATCCTATAGGAAAATTAATTAATTGAGTAGCTTAGCCACTAAAACTGAAGTGTAAGAAATTGATAACGCTATACAAAAAATCTTTTTATAAAAAAATGCTTATAATACATGTTACACATGAAAGCACTTTAGTTTTAAAAAGCTGATTCATCATATTAATTTTTAAAAAATGTTGTATAAAAAAAAGGATAAAGGCTATTGTGTCTAATAATTTTAAAGCTTTTTAAGTAAAAGTTAGTAACGCATCGTATTATTGACAGCTTTCCGCAGAAATTGAATTGTCTGCACCGAAGATCGAACGCCCAGTAAAGTTGTATTACGATGCTATACATGATTTTTAAGTAAAGCTGAGAACCGGTTCTAATCCAGCGGATATAAATCGGTTGCAAAGCCATACTGGAATAAACATTATTTAATTTCAGTGAAGGTATGTGCTATAGAGTTATTCACACCTTTCTGCAATCAAAGTTAGAGTTAGAGTTCAGCTGCAGGTTGTAGGCGCCTATCGGAGATAGCAAGTTCAATCCTATTTGGTTGAAAATTCAAAGAAACCATGTAAAATACATATGTGCAAAGTTGTGGATAAACTGTGTTATTTCCTTTTAGTAGGAAAAATCTTTATCAATTTTGTAGAATGGAAAAATCTACAATATTTCAATTAAAAGAACCTTTAACATCAAGTAAACTTGTAATCAGAAAAAAACAAGGATGACAATATCCATAAGTAGTAAAGAACAAAAAAAAATAAAGGAATTGACAAACAGACTAAGTGATTTATACAGAAAATCTTTTTGTCATAACAAGAAAAAAAAGAATATGCAAATAAGAAAATCACACTTAAATTCAAATCTTGGCTTAACAACGCGTCATAACAAAAGACGTTTCTTTTGTTGCTATGTCAGGT
The DNA here is from genome assembly GCA_900241095.1 of Acartia tonsa. Classification (NCBI taxonomy): domain Eukaryota; kingdom Metazoa; phylum Arthropoda; class Copepoda; order Calanoida; family Acartiidae; genus Acartia; species Acartia tonsa. The sequence goes on from LS056725.1 coordinate 6,491, forward strand.
TCACAACATTAATAGTTAGAGTAGGAGGGAAGACTTTGCTCATAAGTAGGCGCAACTCATTACCATGCACAGTTAGGACATCTCGAATGTCGAGCTATGAAATGGTTGGTTATCTGGTGTATGTTACGTAACCTAATTCCCCGGGTGTTTGGATAGAAAAGGAGAGGTTTGGCTCCCCTTAGCTATCCTGGGTTGTTGGACCAGATGAGGTAATAAATATCCTCGCTATTTACGATTAAAAAGAGGTGTGGGTCCAGTGTAGGCACAAATTCAAACAATTCTCTGGAATTTGATATTATTTCCTAGACAAAGTGGATTAAACTTCTGGATGGTGGGGTAAGGAGGGAGTATGGGTTGAGCAATGGAATACACATAGAAGAGTTAAGACATAGAACATTATCCAATGTATTTAAGCTGGATTTTAATTTACTCTGACAAAAAAAAACAAGAAGACAGAGAAATTTGGCATGAGATAAATAAAAGTAGAACTTTAGTCTTAAATTCAAAATTGCCACAAATTATAACAAAAAACATTTTCAAGTTTTCGAAGTGCAATTCAAAATTTTGTAGCGCTGGAAAGTTTCATGTGTGACTTCATAAAAATACGTCTAAAAATGAGAGTTGAGAAGAAGAGTGTAAAAAAGAAACCTTTAGAACAGAGATGGATAAGAGACCTTTTTTTGACGTCACACATGACACTTTCCGGCGCTATAAAAATTTTAGTATACTTAGTATTCTCTCTAAACTTAACCTGCCTATGTAATTTAAAAACGTCATTTAAGATTCAACCTCCCATTTTTTACTTATTAAATTTATTACAAAAGGTCTAGATGTTATTATTCTATGTCTCTACTGTGGTGAATAATCTATAATATTATTATTCTATGTCTCTACTGTGGTGAATAATCCAGCTTAAAAGTTAGTGAGTACCAGGAAGGTAGTAACCCATAATGATTAATTTGATCTACAACACTTTTTACCTCTATATATTTACCAGCAATTAAAGGGGAAACTATTATTTAAGTATTGGGGTTGGAAATGAAATTGATGTTGATTGTCCTCTCCCTGAATTCCTGGTGAGTACTGAGCACGCCTCCATAGGCTCACATCTATAGTTTTAACAAAATCAATTAACTTTAAACCCGCCACCAAGCTCACAGGTACAGGGATAGATATACACACATTTATAATGTACTTTATTTTACTTGGATGTTGTACCAGACTTTCATGTACTCTGATGCTTGCAGCTAGCTAAAAATAACGATACTCCCAATCTACCCCCTTACCTCATTCTTTCCTATCCTACTGGATGAACGAACTGACTAATAAAGGAATTCCATATTAGCAGACTAATTTAACGATAAATTTTCCCCTGTCAATATATCCATTTATATCCTATATCATGTAGTGTTTGTGCGTAATCAAATCATGAAATATTCATTTAGGTGATACGGTGGTTTCCCTCAAAATACCTAGTCGAGCACTAGATAATAATGCATTACTCACTTCGGTTAAAATTTCTGGATGTTTGTCCCTCCTCCATTCTGCTAAGGTTTTGATTATACAATGTTATATCAAAATAATTATATAATTTTTTATTGTATAAAAACTTATTTTAAAGTGACAATTCTAAACTTATTTTTAAAACAAAAATGTCAGCCGCCTCTAGACCTCAGGGAAATCAACCTTTTACAATTTTAAAAAATTAAGGTGAAAGTCTAAACCTAACCCAAATATGGCAATCCATCTTTTTCAAAAATTTTCAAGTATCCAAACGGGTTTTAAATTGAGGCTTAGTATCAGCTGCCGAGCCCGGAAATAAAACTTATTTTTAGTAATAAAGGTAGTCAGACAAGAGAGGTAATGTCTGATTGAGCCAATAGGAGAATCCCATCGGCACCTACATTAAATCTCATTGGTTGAAATTGTTTTTCATTTTATACATTGATAAAAGTCAGCTGTAAACAATATAATTTCTTAGTACAAAGTATTTCTGAATCAAACTTACGTGCTCAAAAATTTCATCATAAACGAGAAAGCTTCAAACAGAGGTGGATTCTTTAAAAGAATTAGGTTCGCTACTTGCTGGAGGCAAAATTATTTTTGTAAAAAATCCTCAAAAAACGCATAAAAAAATCTACAAAAATAAAATAAAATCATTATAGGGTTATTAACATATGATTTTGTTTAATTTTTGTAGATTTTTAATAAGCTTTTGGGTGATTTTTCACAAATTTTGCCTCACCATCGATTAGCAAGTCTATTTTTTTAAGAATCCACCTCAGCTTGAGTCGAAAGTAAACAATACTATCGTCTGCTAATAATGTTCCTTTTAAGATTTAACGATAAATCGGGTCAGAAGCTGAAGCATGATCTAGATATAGTATGTCTATTGATTCAGTCTGTATGGGTTTTGGCGCAGGTCAAAAAGGAAATCTTTGAGGTTACACTTTGAAAGAAAATCCAACAAATAATGATATTATCAGACAGACAAACAGGCCCATGTAAAAGAAATACCACAAAAAACGGAAGACAAATATGACTATATACATGTATGTATGTCGTACAAATAGAATTAGTTTCTTATCACATAACCTATTTTTTGCAATACTTACACTTTGTGATTGAAAACAACAAAAGGGTAAGATTAAGAATTTAAATATATGATTAGAAAGCTTTATTTTCTATGCTCTTTTATCTAAAAAGTCGGTTTTATTCATTTTTATCTCAATTCTTTATAAGCAACATTTTTATTCATTATCGCTCTAAAATTGCCTTTAATACAATTTTTAAAATAATTTTTGCATAAAGTGTAAAAATATTTTTTAATGAATGTTATTTAAATTCCTAAGGTTAATTTTTTCCATGTATAAGAGACACTTTAGACAATAGATTTTATTGACAGAGTAGGTTTTGGTTTACTTTAATGTTGCTTCAGATTTTCATGTACTCTTTTAAATTGATGCTCGCAGCTGGCTACAATAACGGTACCCTCCCTCCACCCCCTTTATCCCATCCCCTCCCATCCTACTAGAACAAACTGACCATTAAGAAGTTCATATTAGCAAGCTAAATTGTCGACAAATTTTCTTCTGTCAATGAATCTACATATATCTTATATCCATTACTTAAAAATCTCCGAACCTTTTTTTGTGTTATTCTTACCATAAACTAATTCTTATTGCAAGCACACAGTGACATACAGGGTATTACTAAATCCTGCAAACATGATGAGCTAGATTCTAAAGTAAATATAAAAAAAACACATCAAAGGCAGAAAATAAACATTTATATGTTCTCTATTTTTTATGCAAATACGACAAAAATAAGACAAAATAATTTGGTTTCCCGTATGGCTTCGAAACCGATTAATATTCGCTAGATTAAAACTGGTTCTCATCCGTACACATAATTTTCCATGATTAGAATAAAAATAATAACAGTCTCAATCTTATAATTTTTCATTTTATTATCTACTAAAAGCTGTCTTTACTGATCATAATTTTCAGCTTTTATTGGCGAGTTGTCTGCAGATGATTATTCTTTAATTTTGAATATTTCATATGACCAAAATATGTTTTCAAAGTAAGTAGTTGTAAGCAGCTTACTGTCTCATATTCTGACTTTCTCTCTCTCTATTTATCTACCTCAATCTATCTTTCTATCTCTCTCTCTCTCTCTCTCTCTCTCTTTCTCTTTAGCTATCTATCTAGCTCTCTCTCTATCTATCTCTCTATCTATCTCTCTATCTCTTTCTATCTATCTCCCTCTCTGTATCTTTCTCTTTCTTTCTCCCTCTCTATATCTTTCTCTCTCTTTCCATCTTTCTCTTTATTCGTAACTCTCTTATTTTATCTATCTATCACTTTCTCCAATATTTGAGTCTATAAAGTTTATATGGATTATAAAGTCGTAGTGTCAAAGATTTAACAAATCCCAATAACTGACCAGCTACGAAAAATATTAATATATAAAATGGGGGGAGGGGGGGGGTAGTAGAAATTTCAGTGTTAGTGTGTTATTGTTAAGGACATATTTCAATTACTTATACAAAAGACATCAAAATAAAAAAACTATATGGAAACTTAATATGGGCATACTTAAACTTACTTATTGAGGTCCTTTTAGTTTAATCATATTCGTCCTAAGAATTTAAGAATACCCGATTAAATTGAGCGATCAACACAGTTTATTTTTAAGGGTTTTTTGTCTGGAGCTTAAGATTCTCAATCTGAACTGATTGTGTTCTCTTTTTAAGGTGAGATTCAGATAGGTCCTGTAATGTTTTATGGCTATTTCGTTTAGGATGTAAGTCTTGGGATGGTTTTATTAAGATATTATGATATTAAGCCCTTACTGTCTCTTTGAATACAGAGCCCCAAAATAATAGGGGCCTAACTGCTAATACTTAATAAAAAAAATAGTCCAAAAGAACATCTTGTTTAAAACGGACTTATGGCGATTCTAATATACCTAAATTATCAGTTAGAGTAATCCATTGCATAAAAAAATTAAAAGTGAGAGTTTAAGAAAAACATGTTTCTTAAAGTTAAATTTTGTATAAATGAGTTAACATATGGGCTGTCAGTGTCTATTAAAAATGATTTTGCCTTTGTATTCTTTTTAATTAAAATTGTTTAGCTACTTTTCCACTCTTGATGTTTCTCATGTCCAATCACCGTATGATTCAGTATTATATGAATCTAGGTAAAACAAAAGGAGTCCAAGTCACTATAGAACCCACCTCTTATAGATAATAATCAGCATCTAGAGATATTTGTACAAGAATATAGGGTTATGAAAATTGATCTAAAAGTTACTTAATTAGTTGTTTTAGTTTAGAGGAATGACAATGGATATAGAAAAAACGTGGAAATTATGACAGGGAAAAAATTCTCGTCAGGTTGCTAACATGGACATCATTTATGGGCCAGTTTGTTCATCCAGTTGTAGGGGAGGGGATAAGGATCTCCTTATTTTAGCCATCTACAAAATCCACCTTATTAGAGTACATGATAATCTGGTATAAGATCCAAGTGATAATAATTATTTTAAATTATTGAAATAACTTATCTTAATTTAGCTGATTTCTTACTTATTATTTTAGCATACTTAACACTTGCTAAACAGGGTTGAAAGGGGGTGTAGATCCAAGGAGGGTAGTGTTTAACACCCCTTAAGACAATCAATACCCATCAAGATTTAGTGAAGGTAGCCCTAGGTTGTTGAACCTAAAGACAGACATTGCAAGATTTGTGGATGTCATGATCCCCTTGTGATTGATCAATCTCTGCCAGTTTATCATTTTCTATTGTCCTATCCCTATAACCCTGGATATCTAG